>NW_023613324.1:0-58317 GCF_013339725.1 Rhipicephalus microplus
ATCTGTGCGCTGGCGTCTTCTCACATATTATCAATTTATTACGCCTACATCCTCTGGCATCTCTGTGGGGCTGAATGGGGCGGTGCTACAGAGTCGCTATTGGCCCTACATGTTGCGTGGATACGCCCCATCGTTTGTTACTCGCTGCCTCTGCTGCACGGACTTCCAGCCTCCACCGAAAGGAGACTCCACTTGTTAGTGGCAAAGAGATTGAGGGTATAGCTGGAGTTGCCATGGTCAACATCCAATGCTTTAGTGTACGCAGAGGCTCGACAACCACATTTGGCAGTACTCCGAGCTAAAGAAACATCTAGCAATTTATTTAAAACTTTCACGTGACATGAAAGTCATACTATATTCGGTGCACTAACACAAATGACGGCAACGCGACTACAGGATAGTGTGTCATCATTCCAAGAAGTAGTACCACGATTTAAACTATGGAAACCTTCAAAACCACCTTGGACGCCGCCGCTTCTCAACGTTATTTGTGAAATAGATGACATACGAAAGAGAGCAGACATGGCGCCTCTAGTAGCTGCACAGATGGTACTTCATCATTTTTATGTAATGCATATTGAAATAAGCGAAGATATATTCAGATAGATCATGCACTGAACAAGCGTCAGCCCATGCTGTCCTTATACCCGAAATTCAGAAAAAGAGAATGTACAAGTTATCGCACAAATCATCATAGACAACGGCAAAATTGGTGGCTATCTTTGAAACAATAAACCATATCTGCGAGAATTCTGAAACACGAAAGTGGGTGATATTCACGGATAGCAAACCTGCCCTTCAGCTAAACAAAAATGCGAGATCGCTTTACAAAAATGGTGAAATAGCACAATGTATTGCAAAACTGAAATGTGTCTCAACGCAAGGTCATAACATCGTATTCCAATAGATACTCAGTCACAATGAAATACAGAGAAATAAAGAGGCTGACGGCCTCGCCAAGAAAGCATTGAAAGAAGGACGGGATTGCGCAATCCCTATGTGTGGGGAGGAAATTTGACATTTTATAACGCAGGGAGCTAACCATTGTTCGATAGAGAAGTGGTTGGATAGCCCTAAATCAAAGGAATGAGTACTTTATGAAGTTGATCCACTGGGAAAATTTTTCGTAGTTACAGATCTCCCAATACACTTAAAGACATTATACCACAGATTCCGATTGGAAGTAGCATACACAAACAGCTTCCTGCGCAAAAAACATCGATCCAACTCCCTGGAATGCCATTCTGGTCATGCAAAAGAAAATGTTTGCCATATTCTTTTGGGGTGCGCTAAATACGCGAATGAAATAGAACAATTATGGAACAAATTAGCAAGTATGGACAGACGGCCCCTAACGTTAAAGAAATTGCTCAGGTCATGGCCTTAGATGTACCTTGACAAAAAGGCGAACATCTTCCTTGCAGACATTCAAGGGCGAAGACTCTTAGGGCATCGGTTTGTACATCCCATGGGGTTGGTTTTTGGTGATGTACGTACCCACCAATGGAACATACCCGCTCTAGAGCGGATATGTGCCACCGATGGCGGTACTTGTATGTGGAACTAGATGGCGGTTTTTGTAGTTGATGATGCTTGTTTGTGATAAAATTCAAACATAGTACAAGATTGCACCATTCATACTCGTTGGTGTTTTCAACGTTGACACCAGAGACACGACCAATAATTGGCTTATCTAGTATGTGACTTCTAGACATAAACTCAGACGTATATTGTATGACTACATGAAACCAACCATGATCCGAGGAACAGGCACTCACCTAGTATTTGCAAATTTTCCACTGCAACCTATACAAGAACCACTCATCCTTCATTTCACGGACCATAAAGCCGTTATTATGAAGCGACACCGCAAGCCATTCATCGTCTCTAAGAACAAAGAGGAGTTTCTTTCTATATATACACACACAGTGTTTATCATGATGTCTCCATCATGATCGACAGGGCGAATTACACACGGAAGATTCACGGTTTTACCGATGATTCTCTCCGGAGCTTCACCCACTCGTCATCATTCACCACACCTCGCCATGGTGGTCAAGTGGCTAAGGTACTCGGCTGTGGACCCACACGTCGCGGGATCAAATCCTGGCTGTCGCGGCTGCATTTCCGATGGAGGCGGAAATGTTGTAGCCCCGTGTGCTCAGATTTGGGTGCACGTTAAAGAACCCCAGGTGGTCGAAATTTCCGGAGCCCTCCACTACGGCGTCTCTCATAACCATATGGTAGTTTTGGGACGTTAAACCCCATAAATCAATCAATCAGTCAATCATCATTCACCACGTAGATATTCTGTGATTTTTTTTAGTGGAGACCGGACTGGATAAGCGCCTGTGATAGGCAGCCAGGGATTAATATATATGAAATGTGTTAGTGCACGTACTGACAGTAGAAAAGGAAGGTCTGCGTGTGAACAGTTTATGACAGTGTGAACTGCTGCAAGCATACTGGGCATTGGCGTGATATTGCAACTGGTTTCAGTGTGCTATTATGTTTTTTTCTTCTTCAAATTGTTCATTTTTGGGCATCGTTCAGTATTATTCTTTTTTTTCTGCGCTGCAGAACTTATTGATATGGAATGGCCGAGGCAATATGGACCTCAACCTCATCACAGCAAAACAGTTAGAACAGCACAGAACAGAACACCTACTTAATTGTATCGGATGTCTTCAATTCAACATAACCAATAAATTTTGACGACGAAAATTTTTATGATCGCGTACGTAGTTGACATTAAAGACGTAAATGTAGTGCAAATAAAAAGAGGTGTAAAGGACATGTCATATTTTATTCCAGTGTAGTTGTACGGTTTCGTGGACAAAACCTAATTGTTCCTAAACAGTATGCCTCTATTTGACTGGAGAACTCGCAAGACAAAAAAAAAGAACAATAGAAGTGTCAAAGGTATGCGCGAGGTTGCGGAGGCTTGCTGTATCAAAATGTCTCTACCGGTTAAAACGACCCCTGTCACGTACGTCGGAAACCAGCTGGAGCTGAAACCAAAAACGACCGGAAGCAGATGTTGTGGGCGACACGGTTCAAACTGCCTGAACATAACTTTTCTCAAGGGAATGTTAAACATTTCCAAGTTTTGCTGGTTCCTCCAGTAGTGCGTCAGTATTTTTGTCAGGCGCGCCTGAGTGCAATAAAGAACGGGTTAAAAGCAGATTGCATGACGACGGAGACAAAAAATACCGAGAGCAATACAAGTGATCTACAAAACGTTTAAAGCGCCAAAAGTGCAAGTAAAAGAACTAGGAAAACGTACCGCCAAAATGTAACGTGCCCGCTGTTTACGATCAGCACAGACAGTTAAGAGGCGGTAGTTTTCGTTCAAGTTATTCTCTAGCTACCTCAGTTTTTACTTTTGCACTAACGACACTGATGCCAGTGTTTGTGACACGTTGAGAAGGCGTATTTCTCGATACTCATCACGAACTCCGGATGAACAAAGTGCGTTAATACTCTCCCAAGCCGACTGCATTGACGCGCACGTGATCCAGTAGCAAGTATTGCAGAAATATTGGACTAAATAGCGCAGCTTAACTCGCGTCGCGTGCCACTAATGCCAACTTTTGTCATATATTGCTGAAAGCGTACTCTGTGCAGCCTGTTTCAATGCGCACGCGCGATTTCGAGAAAAGTTGAGCTCGTACGTTATAAGCACGCTTGCTGCAGCTAAACATGGTTCAGTAGAGCAGGCGGAAAAAGAGCTACTGAGATGGCTCCCAAGAAAGGCGTAAGGAATGTCATACATTCGTATGCTCCTTATCCAACCACGCCAAGAAACGATCGGAGGGAATCACGAGGAAAGGTAGAGTAGGATAAAAAAGAAAGAACACCGTATAGAGATCTCCCAGATGCAACACCGCCTGCGGCTGACGCTCGGAGCTCGTTAGTCAGTGTGAAGCTTTATCCAGACTGGAGCTCACGGACAAACGCGAGCAGCTTTTAGCAGTCGGCCTAATTAGGGGTGTCTCAAGTGAGCAAATGAGGCAGCCTTTAGACGATGACGACGCACAGCGATACAGAGACTCCTGACTATCAAGTGCATTTGCAAGTGTACTCTGGTGTTAAACACGCGGCTAGTTTACTACGGCAAGCGCAGTTTCGTAACAGATGTCATTACCAGAGGACACCATCTTGAACATTTTCAATCGGGTTTACGAAATTCAAGGATCGCTATGAAAACATAACGAAGAATGGTACCATTTGAATTTCCGCCGTAAAATTTTAAGCGTACTTCATCTGGAATTTTGGGTATGGCACTTGATTAAATAGTGGTTCGTGCCGCCAGGATACAGAGCATTGTTTATATTTCAAATGTATAAGTTCGAACGACGTTTGTTTCTCGAAGGGTAGCACATCCTGTCGTTCAAAACGGCACTTATCTTTACTAGAAATACTTCATCTCCTGAATAGAGTCCCATTGGGGACCTAAGGGCACTAGTGTAAATAAATGTACGACATGCAGTAGTATAATATTCCTAACAATGCTGAAGGCTGAAGTATTTGTCGCGAAACTGTTCAATGCAAGTGATCTAAAAAACTCATTTCGAGCTCGCGTAAAATTGCTACTTATGGAGAAGGATCTAGAAAGATTTTGTTTTTTTTTTATTGCGCATAAGTAGCCCGAGTCTGAAGGAGACAAGCAGTGCTGATTTATTGCTTCATTATATAGAAAAGAAATAAAATATTTTGATGATTAAAAACATTTTAAAAGAAATGTATGTTACTTTTACATTATTGGTAGGATACTTCTTGCGTTCGAAATCATTTTGTAGATGAACGACCGCAAACTATCAAAGAGAGAGTCATTAGAAGATATAAAAATTTCTCGCTTGTACGAAAAAAAAGAAGCGTAAATTTAAGGACTCGTTGTTCTTTGTTAGACACCATAATAATGAGAGGTAATAGACAGTAATATCTAATAAATACGGGAAGTTTGTTATTTGTAATTGTATTGTAATTGTGAATAAATCAAACTGAATGAAGAGATGACATTGCCGCTGCAGACACCAAGCCTGCGGCGTTCGAAGAACGCGCCCTCTGCTCTGGAGGCTTATCTACTGCGGCTGTCACCTTCTCTGCAATTTATGGAAAATAAATGTGCATTTAAACGTGGACGTGTCAGCGAGCGTCACTATTGTAGCCATGACAACAAAATGATTCAACGATGCCTTTCATCGTTTAAATAATTTAGGTCCTATGAAATTCATTGACTGCGTGCAACCGTATCCCATAGAGTGGATGTTACACACCATTCCTTCAATGTGGTATCTCTGCCTCTCTACAATCTGGTTTTCCGGTCTATTCCCCATAGACAGATTTTCTTTCACATTTGCTGAAGAGAGAATGTAGTTTTCTTTATTACGCAGAAATGACCAATATATCAATGTTAACCTGTAGTCGAATTAGTTAAATACAGGCAAAATACCATGTTCTACAGAAAGCTCCATAGTAGAAAAAATAATGGCCATTTGATAGGCTGCGTTTCTCTTGCTTCGGTTAACGTTTTGTGCCCCTACAGACTACAAATTCAGTGCAAAGATTTTGGATAGTCGAGTATTCAAAGCGCGTACCTCAGCAAACTAAATGTCATCGATACTCTCCACTATGACTTACTAAGGCACTGAGACAGCCGGAACAAATACAGAATCTGATTAGGGCCTCGTTGCTGATACAAGAACGCCTTCCAATGCGCTTAATGTTCGTCAGGCTTTGCCAGGCTATTTTGAAAGAACTCCAATACTGCACTGCGGGGTCAAACAGACGGCATAGAGGGACACACATGGCACACCATCCCAGTGCAGTCGATTATGGTCGATCCATTTGTGTCGCTGGCACCCCTTGGCTCAGTTCGATCACTTGAGCTAGAAGCACTCGAGCTTGTTTTGCCACTTCGATAAGTTCTCGCAGCCTGAATGTTCTTTTTTCACGGTCATTTTCTATTTTTCACGTCAGGAGTTCTGCCGAACTTACCAAAATACACAGATAAAAACACCCGCTCATGTTTCACTTATATGCGGTTTGGCTGCTTTCCTTTCAATGCTATTTTATTTGCGTCTCTTTGTTGGAAATTGGCCAATATTACTATATTGGCATGTTCCCCGTTCCCGTGGCGATATGCCTATATAGTTAACCTAAAGACCAGTATTATCTCTAGTTTGATTGCGAGAGCAATCACATCAACACTCTAGGCTGGATTTCGCCGATGGCGTCGGCGTCGATGTCATGCAGCGTATATGTATACGTATCTATATGTATATAAAAACGCAAGAAAGAAACAAAATCCAGAAGACTCCGGTGCGCGAAATCAAACGTGGGACCTCCGCGTTGTGAATGCGAGCCGTCAAGGGGGCCCTGAAACACTTTTTCAAGTAACCACAGAAGGATTTCACTGGACGAGCGTATTGCTCTTTCAGTGAATTCATAACAATTTATAACGTGATTTATAACGTGGTGATATAATGGTAATGGCCGACAACAAGAAATGTTTGCAGGGATCGATTGACATCTGCGGTAATGAAGGAGATAGGTAAGATTTCAGATTCAGTAAGGAAAAATCTGCAGCCATGATTTTTATAGATAATGAAGGTATTGAGCTTAGGATACAGGAGGTCACTCTAGAGATATCAGATAAATACAAATAATATCTGACAGTATGGATAAGCAGTGGGACTGAATACCTAAGGGAACACGAGATATACGTAACGAATAAAGGTAACAGGAATGCAGCAATGATGAAAAATAGGTCACTGTGAAATTACAATAGGTATAATCTTGTGAGAGAGATATGAAAGGGGTCATGGTTCCTGGTCTGGCGTCGGCAATGCAGTCTTGTGCATGATATCAGAAGTTCAGGCAAGATTAGAAAATAAGCAACGTGGATTAGGTAGGCTTTCTTTGGGAGCTCACAGAAATACACCAAATCAGGGAATACAAGGTGATATGGGATGGACATCATTTGAGGGCAGGGAAGCTAGCAGCAAAATTAAATTTGAGAAGCGATTGAGAGAAATGGGGGAGGATTGTTGTACTAGGAAGGTTTTCAGCTACTTGTAAATGAAGAATGTCGATACAAAACAGAGGAAGCGAACCAGAAAATTAACGGGTGAGTACTTAGGAAATAGAAGGGGGCCAAACCAAAAAGGACTATCGGTTAAGAAGAAGGTGAAGAAAATGGAGTGTGTGAGTGAGAATTTATTAGTAGGCGGAGAGGTTGGCATGAGCTAGTTCGCTCTAGCCTTCTACTCTACACAGGGAATAAGGGAAGGGGGAAGGAAAGAGGGATGAAGGGTGATGATGGGGACAAGAAGAGGCGGTGCGTATGTACAGTGGCCACTTAGCATAGTACCCTACAGTCTAGTATCTAGTCCAGTGCTCTTTATACAATCTAAAACAGCCTTTGTAGCAGCTTTTCACACTGTTTGGTCGTTCATTGCTGACAATATGTGGCTTTCACTGAATGGCGTTCGCCCGATGCTTCCCAACGTTGCAGTTAGCATTTTTTTTTGCGCCACGTATAATGCACAGTCACAAAATATGTGAGCTAAAGTTTCACGCACTTGGAAGCGCTCGAAATTCGGGCTATCCGCACGGCCGAATAGGTGGGTGTAGTGGCGAGTGATGGCGACGCCCAGGCGATTTCGGTGAAGTATATTAGCATGTCTTTGGCTGATTTTTTATGGAAGACAAAAAGTCATACTGGGGCTCTGTATCCCGCAGACGCTTGTTCCGGTGATCTGGTAGCGACGAGTAAGTGGTAGCGCGTTCGCGGATGAGCGATCTCAACAGTTTGTTGACGTCACTTCGTGAATATGGTACTTTGACGTACATAGGAGCATTGTATACTGCCGCTCTTGCTTCGCTATCGGCTGTTTTGTTGCCAACCAGGCGGAGCATTGACATGATTATGAAGCCCGCACTAGAGATCCATCAAACATTTAAGCAGGAAATTGCCAAGGAAAGGATCTATGATAATACTCGGGGTAGTTCTCTACTAATTGAGGCCAGGACAAGAGTATTGCGAACCAAGACATACCGTGCCAAATACAAAGGGGTATTTGTATTTGGCCCGGTTTGCCTTGGTTCGCAGTGCGTGTGGAGAGGAGGAGGAAACTACCGGACACCTGATAATGTTCTGTAAGGGGCTTCATCCTATAGTTCAGGATGATGGCGCAGAGTTTTTCTAAGCACAGGGATTTAGGGACAGTGAGGGCTTTTAATGATTGTTTTTAAATATCTCGTTTTTGGCTCTTCACAGATCGCAGAGATTGGTTTGTTAAGGTCCTGTGATGCATCGGTTGCACATTCTGGCACATCAATCCTCATCATTACTTGGAGCACCTGTACAAAAATAGGAAGGACACGTTCTCCCTAACTGTGCAAGCCTATGTCACTGCTCGGACTGTTATCATTCAGCGGATGTGGCGTGGAAGCATGCATGGCAGCCTCATCTGGAAGGACTGCAATCTGCTTGGGAGCTTCGAGGGCACAAAACTGCCTAACGGCTGGCTGCAAGGTAGTTTTTCTTTAATACAACGATTACGTGAACACCACTTACTGTGCACAAATTGAAAACCCAAGCATGGTTGCTTTCAGTGGATACCTGTAATATTCTTACACATAATTCTTATTCAACATTTATAGAACTAAATTGCAAGATAATTAGAATGTTGAAAGCTGAAAGCCTGCAGCTTATGAATGAAACTCCAATAATCTGAGACTCAAAAGCTTGTGCTTTGAAACGAGCACAAATACTTTGATTCCTTATTGAGCTCTCCAGCTTGTGACTCCCTCTGTGGATCAAGTGCTCTGGAAGGAAATGCAAGTGGGTGAAAATTGCCTGGCTGTTCACAACTTGCAAGGAGAAAGACCTATTGAAGAAGCCTCAGATGACATAGGCCAGTAACTGCATCTTTTACCTAATGTAGCTTTTTCTCTCTCAGTGCTGTTGCTTGTGTTTCAGCCGAACATGTTCACCACGATTGCATAGTGATTATATTTTTTACAAATTGTACCTGACCTAAGTATGCATTGTTGATCTCTAAAGGTGACGTTCAGTGTGTTTCAAAGCCATGGCTTCTCATTTCTCTGCTGTGGCTAGCCTATTTCAGCAGCAGAGCGATGCAGCTAGCACACATGCAATCCAAGTCATGGAGCGCTCCTTTGGTGTTCTGTGCAGGACGCAGCATATCCATCCGGCAAGACACTGGTATCAACAATAATGGTGAGTGTTGGTGGCACCTGTAGGAGCCCGTTGTGTTTGTTGCGTATGATTATTTCCCCTGATGAAGTGCATTTTTGAAAGGTTTTCTTCATTTAGAATAATAGATGTCCAACACACACTCATAATCCACAAGTTCTTTGTGTCTTCTAGACTGCCCATTTGCTCCTATATGCGGTATGGTGAGCTGGCTATGTTAGACAGCCTTAAAGTTATCAACATTGGCTGTTGTGTTGTAATGCAGTCTAACTTGTGTTTTTAGTGAACTTATTTGTGGTCTACTTCTCGCACCTAGTGTAAAGTCGAAATAAAGAAACTCTATTGGCTTTTTATGCCTGTCAGAAGTTTCATGCCTTCATCTATAACATTGTGTTTTGCTCTTGTATCATATTAAATATTTTCAGCCTTCACTGTTTGTGTGTGTGTGTGTGTGTGTGTGGTGTCATTGGCTTCTGAAAATACAATATCTGTAAATATGAGCACATAATTGACAACTATACACTCTTGCATGTAGCATGGTTGTAACAATGATCTGTATTTTTCTAAGTTCCAGCAGTAACAAGGGGTTCGGTGCTCCACGGTCATGTACAGTGTATCAAGAACAGAGCACAGAAGACCAACAAGTATAAAGGGACTGCCAGTGACTGTTCTCCTGCTCAAAGTTTACAACAGCAGAAAGAGCACATTGTGATGTCAGGAGCAGCTGCTGCTTAACTTCTTAGCAGTGCATTATTCAGCAGTTCCTTTGCTTGCATTCGAAATTATTTAAATTTTGCATGGAAGATACCAAACTATGACACTAATTTAAAGGCTGCTGTAGTGTTAGTGGGCAAATATTTTTGAGCTGAAGTTTTTAACATGTGTGTTAAGTGCCTGCGTGCCTCTACATTTGCATGCCAGAAATCACAGCATCCATGGTCGCCAATGGTAACTGTGTTTGCATTCTTTGTAGTACAAGAAGTAAAGCCATGGATGCAGTAATCATGTACTTAGTCGATGTAATCCTTCAGTGTACACTCATTTGTATAGCACCAATGATGCCATGAGTGTATAAGCTCTGGGAAGTGAATCTATGTGGATTATTTTATTTGGAAGGAAGAGGATCATCACTACTCCTAGTATATCTTAACAGTAGATTTTAGTGCTTGGGTATTATCCCACTGCCTGTCCGTCCTTCAACAGTCTACTTATCTACTGTGTAAGTGTAACTTTTTAAATGTATACTTTGCTCGGATAGGTTTGTTCATAATGTAATGCAAGTGACTTATCATCTATGCAGCTCTACTCAGACTAGAAATAAAAGTATTTATTTTTATATGTAGCTATAGCATGCATTCACTTGTGTTTTTCTAGGTGCCTGTACAATTGTTTAGCCCTACAAAAGTGCTGGTATACTCTAATATTGAATCTGGCATCTTAAATAGTTTGTTAGTGGAAGTAAGATGTGTTTACAACCAATATTACTATCCTCAGATGAACTGTGAAAACTCTGTGGAAATTTATTTACAGTTTTTGAACGTTGTGAAGGCAAATGTTTTCTTTCTTTTATTGTGGTCCCTGTTTCATGCAAATGACCATAATTACTTGCAGTGGCAGTATTAGTTGTTATTTTACACATATGTACTGAGCAACATCAGTTGAGGCCAGCAGCAAGACATACATGCAGTGCACTGGAGCATCACCTCACATAGTGTACAGTCTTTGCCACCAGTAAACTCAATATTTTTCAAGCAGACTAATAGACAGCTGTATGGGAACTGTGTTGGTGTGCAAACTTTGAAGTCTTCTTGAGGAGTGTTTTTCATCATTTTTGTCCAAGTGAAGTAGCTACCCAAGGCCACAACTGGTGGGAATGACTTTCGACGGGAGCTGCTCGCTGCTTTCCCGAACACAGACCGCAAAGAGAGTGAAGCTGCGCTCCAGACAAGAAATCGCGAAATAACGAAACTGTCGCCATGTATCTGGAAGACATGTCTCGTTTATTCCGACGAGCGGATTCAAATATGAGCGAAGACAGAAAGCTGGCCATCTAATGCGAGGCGTGAAGCAAGAACTCTTTGCCGGACTAGTTCGAAGCCCGCCGCGCACCGTCGACGAGTTTCGTTCCGAGGCGACTACAATGGAAAGGACGCTACAACAGCGAGCAAGGTTATACAACCGGGGTGCGATCGTCACTTCCTTGGACATGTTGTCACCAGTCTTCGGTAACGGCATGGAAGCACTACGCGAGATGGTGCGGTCTGTTGTGCGAGAAGAGCTGCAGAAGCAGCGTCTTGACCAGAACGCTCCAATGCTTTCGTCTCTGGCCGATGTGATCCGTTAGGAGGTTAGGCAGGTGGTACGCGAACCTTCGAGAAACGCACAGCTAGGGCCGCCACTACAACAGAAGCCGAGAGTAACGTATGCTGGTGTGCTACTACGAGGACTTCCAGGACGTGCGGACGTCGCGGCGGCTACACCTATGCACTACCCGATGCCGCCGAGCACCCTGCAGCCAACGCCTGAGAGGAGACTAAGGAAGAGCGATGTCTGGCGCACTCCCAACAGGATACCGCTGTGTTACCACTGTGGGGAGCCTGGTCATTTCTACCGAACGTGCCACTACCGCCAGGCAGGTCTACGTGGTTTTCCTTTTAATGCACCTAGACCACGTAATGGTGAACGTCCCTTCGAAATTGAAGAATACCTGTCAGGTCGTAGAACCTCAAGTGGCTTCCAACGACACCAACCTCGTGCAACGACAACGGGGAGGTAGATTGCCTAGCCCCCGACCTTCAGCAAGCTACCCAAGGTCTCGTTGCCCAAGCCCGCGTCGGGAAAACTAGAGTCAGTGACCTGTGGAGGCAAGGCCGCTGTCGACGCTTATGCAGAAAAACCTCCATTGCTGACTCTGAACAACGACCGATTCAGAAACCGGTGCTTTGATAGTGACGTTGCTTCCGATTTACGTGTGTTCGTTGACGGCTACGAACTCATCGGACTGGTAGATACCGGCGCAGATTATTCAGTGATGAGTAGCGGACTTTCTAAAATACTAAAAAAAAGTGCTGACTCCTTGGAAGGGACCACAAGTTCGCACAGCAGGAGGGCATCTCATCGACCCTACTGGAATATGCACCGCAAGAATCGGAATACGGGGTTTCACGTACGTCGCCAGTTTTATTGTGTTGCCGAATGCTCAAGAGACTTGATTATCGGCATGGATTTCTTACGAGCTGATGGCGCTGTAATTAACTTGCGAGAATATTCCGTCTCATTCTCGACTAGGCACGCGATTGCTACCTTTAAAACGAAAGAAAACGTATATGACCTTTGTATTCCAGATGATGGCGTCATGGTGCCGCCAAGATTGAGCATATCTGTCGCAGTAAACAACAAAGCATTCAGTGCATTCGAAGGATTTGCTGAGAACAACACTGCCTTACTACTCCAAAAAGTGATATGCATGGCACGAGGCCTTGTTAAGTTACGTGACGGATGTGCAAATGTTCTACTCACAAACTTTGGAAATGAGGTGCAGCACGTTGCAAACGGTACCGTCATTGCCAGTCTGAATGATTTCGTCCAGGTTACGAAGCTGTGCACTTCGAAACCAATGAGTCTGATTTCGAAGACGTGGAGTCTGTCCTTGCAGCCTTAGACATCGAGCCAGGCCTACTACCAAACGAAAAAGAGTAAATAGAGGGTCTTTTAAGGGAATTCGCCGAATGTTTCTCGTTGTAATCTAAAGTTCGACGCACTCTTATCGCCAACATTGCATCATTGTCGACGAGTCAGTGAGGGCCAATACACCAGCATCCCTACAGAGTGTCCAAGAGAAAGAGAAGCTATTGGTAATCAGGTTAAAGAAATGCTGAAAGACGATGTAGTCCAGCCTTCATCAAGTCCATGGGCATCACCTGTTGTTATTGTAAAGAAAAAACACCAAACATTACGTTTCTGCGTTGATTATCGGAAGCTGAATGCCGTCACCAAACGGGATGTTTATCCTCTGCCAAGAATTGATGACACTCTGGATAGGCTGTGAAATGCCAGGTATTTTCCTCATTGGATCTTAAAAGTGGGTATTGGCAGATAGAAGTGACGAAAGAGATCGCAAAAGACAGCGTTTGTGACACCGGACGGTTTATACGAGTGAAAGTACTCTCTTTTGGCCTTTGTTCAGCACTCGCCACATTCAGACGGATGATGGACACAGTGCTTTGTGGTCTTAAATGGCAGTCATGCCTGGTTTATCTCGACGATGTTGTAGTTTTTTTGCTACCTTTGAGCAACATTTGGAAATGCTCCGGGCCGTGCTCACTGGGATCGAATCAGCGGACTTGACGATAAAACCGCAGAAATGTCATTCCGGCTTCCATGAGCTCCTTTTTCTCGGCTATGTCAACAGTGCAGAAGGCGTCCGCCCAGACCCTGCAAAAACTGAGGCCGTGGCAAGATTTTGAAGCCAACAGACAAAAAGGCTGTTAGGCGGTTTTTAGGTCTCTGCGCCTATTATCGGCGGTTCGTTAAAAATTTTTCACGAAGTGCTGAACCACTGACGCGGCTGACAAACGAGGAAATGCCTTTCGTATGGCTTGCCGAACAAGATGATGCCTTCAATGAACTACGAAAGTGCCTTCAAAGCCATCCTGTTCTGGCGCATTTTGACGAGGAAGCGGAAACCGATATCCACACGGATGCAAGCAATTTAGGTCTTGGGGCCGTGCTCATCCAATGGCAAAACGGACAAGAACGAGTCATTGCGTCTGCCAGTCGCACTCTTTCGAAAGCTGAGGTGAACTACTCAGCGACCGAGAAAGAATGCCTTGCCGTGGTATGGGCTATCAGCAAGTTTCGACCATATTTATATGGTACGCCTTTTGGAGCTATAAGCGACTGTCAATCGCTATGCTGACTGGCTAATCTGAAGGACCCATGTGGACGGCTTGCACGATGGAGCTTGCGATTACAGGAGTATGATATCACGCTTGTGTACAAGTCAGGTCGCAAGCACAGTGATGCGGACTGCTTGTCACGTGCTCCAATTCAACATGCGCTTTTGCTTCCACCGAGGATGGTGAAGATTTCATTTTCTTGGGAGCTGTGACACGATCAGAGATGGCACATCAGCAGCGATCCGACCCTGAGGTACTCCTCTTGATGAAGTTCCTACAAGGACAGTCCGTCGATGTTCCACGACCTTTCGTCCGCGGCTTGTCAGCGTTCGTCCTACGAAACAAAATCCTATATAAAAGGAACTTTGACAACAATACAGCGACATTTCTGCTTGTCGTCCCTTCACCTCTGCGACCAGAGATTTTGGAGGCTTGCCACGACGATCCATCAGCTGGACACTTAGGAGTAAGCAGAACGTTGGCATGCATCCGCACTAAATACTACTGGCCGAAGTTGCTTAGCTCTGTACGACACTATGTCAGAACCTGCCGGGACTGCCAAAGACGTAAAACGCCCCCTAAAACCAGCAGGTCTCCTTCAACCGATAGAACCACCAGAAGCCCCATTCACACAAGTGAGAATGTACTTACTGGGCCCATTTCCTACGTCGTCATCGGGAAAACGGTGGATAATAGTTGCGATCGACTATTTAACCAGACATGCCGAGACAGCGACTCTTCTTAAAGGATCAGCCGTTGAAGTAGCCGAATTCTTCGTTTCTAACATTGTACTGCGGCACGGAGCTCCAAAAGCGTTGATCACGGACCGAGGGACTGCATTTACGGCCGACCTGATGAAATGTATTATGAAATTGACGCACACCAGTCATAGAAAAACGACGGCATATCATCCTCAAGCAAATGGTCTTACGGAACGACTGAACAGAACGCTGGCTGATATGTTGTCAATGTACGTTGATATAGAACACCGTACTTGGGATAAAATATTACCCGATGCAACATTCGCCTATAACACTGCGATGCAAGAGACAACACGGATGACGCCATTCCAACTTGTTTTTGGCCGGACGGTAACGACACCTTTAGATGCAATGTTACCTATTGACGAGACGCCCGAAATTACTATGATGTTCACGACTATATACAAAGAGCAGAAGAAACCAGACAGCTGGCACGATATCGCATTCTCCAACAGCAGAAAACCGACACGCATCGATACAATTTGCGAAGAAGAGACGTCCAGTACGCACCAGGAGACAGAGTATGGGTGTGGATTCCTGTACGAATACGTGGCCTGTCAGAGAAACTGCTTCGCCGCTGTTTGGTCCGTACAGAGTGCTCCACCACGTCGGCTCGCTCAAGTATGAAGTTATGCCAAGGGACAGGATATTTCATCCCGACGGCAGCATCGCACGGAAACTGTGCATGTCGTCAGGATGAAACCATATCACAACAGGCAATGAAACGCTCAAGATACACCGTTCTTTGACGTTAACGACATCCCCGACGAGGGTTTGTGAATGACTGCCATGCAACCAGTTCGACACAAGCATCGGGACGATGCACTCTGGAAAGGGGGGCAATGACACAATGTGACTTTAAATTACGCGCGCTAGCAAATACTTGTGCCTTCTATATGATTTGCGTCGCACGAGCCCGCGGGACCCAGCTGCGCGCGAACCGTGTTGGAAAAAAGAAAAACGTAGAAGAAGAGGTAGAAGTGGATCCTCTAGACAATCTAGCGGTGTTATTATTCTCAGACACAAGTTCGCCCCACCTACGTTAGCCTATTAAAAGCGTTCATTGAAGAGTGCATTACAATATCTCTCGCCAGTGGAACGAAAAAAAGCAGTCTGAAGAAATTGATCGCGCATGTTACTCGACAGTCACGCTTGAAATATCTCACGAGCGAATGCCTCACGGTAGAGAGACAATGTTGTTAAACCAAGCATCACGCAACACTGGTTAACCTAAATTGTATTTTTAAACACCATTCGCTGACGTTGGTCTGCGTAGTCCGAGCCAGATGTACCATCTTCACAAGCAACAGTGCACCATAAGCTTAAGGCCCATAGTGTTGGTAATACCATCTTACTTTTGGCATTGCTGAGCAGCTGTAAACAAGTGGTTATATAAAACATTTGCGACTGTTTAGAGTATGTATGTGCGTACAATTGTACGTATCTTTAGGGTCATTTCGTTACGTTTCGCTAAGTGATCACTTCTCAAGTGGTGCTGCAGCATTAAAGGGGCATATTCGCCGTCAACAGCAAAATGACGTACACTGCAGGATAGATTACGAGTATCTGAAGAAAGACAGGCAGTATATTTTTAGAAAATTCGCAATACAGATTCCTCTTGGAAGTATAAATGTATAGGACTGCTTTCGCGTGTGAATAAGTAACGTATAGAGCGTAGGCGAATAACATAACAACCGGAAAACACCAGGAACTTAAGTAAGTATTAGGTGCTATTCACAATGCTGAAGTTGTGCTGCCAGCTTAAACATTTACCACGAGTTTCCCAACAAGAATATATGCAAACAATTGTTGCTAGGTCTCATGAGAATCTGAAAAGGCATGTTTCTCATCACAGTGCGAATGAACCTATTTGCTAACATAAAACCCTAGTTCAGCAAAAAGAGGCTGAAGTGAGAAGGTAAGAATCGTATTCCGTTTGACTGCTTTACAAATGAACTGAACGAAACGCGTTTAAAACTTGGTGATATAGGGCCCCGTGATCCCAGTTCCAACTCGAGAGAAGCTTACCAAACTATAGGAACTGCGTGCCTTGGGGGACCAGCGCGTAAGAAGAACGGTGCTACACCGAGGTGTCCCTATCTGCATTGCAAATGCGTGTGTGTCCGTGTTCTTCTGGCACCCCGCGAGAGCCAGCTCACCTGGTCGATGAAACGGTGCAGCGTCTCATGCTTTTTTGTGTTTGGTTGGGGAACAATGGCTCGAGTCTCAGAAAGCTCAAGAGGGCTGCTATAGAAAAGAGCAGTGGTCCTTGGCTTCAGACACCAGTCAGCCGTGAAAGTCGGAAATGTCTCTTTTGTTGGCCACGAATAATGAAGCATGAAGACACCGGTGTTTCCCCTCGAGATTTTTTTTCGTTTTGTGGCCCCTGAGTTCTAGCTTCAATGGGCATGCTGTGGTACTTCCTTGCTCCGTGGCAACAACGCCCTATATACAGTTTACTGGTGTGTTTTGTGTTGTGAGGCGAATGAAAATGGTAAAGTGTAAGATTTGCTGATGCGTGTAGCATCTTTTTACACTATAAAGCAATATAACTAGCAAAACAAGAAAACACTTGCTCTGTGGGACTATTAGAAAGGACAATGACAGATTATGGTAGAGAGATATATGTAGTGGTGCATCGAGAGAAGGCTGTACTTTGTCATGCCACTGAAATTTGGGCTTGCCTGATGGCGAATGCAGCATCAAGTTTGAACATACATTCACAAACACGGTAGACATTCCAGAACGACTCCTTGAATATGGCGTAAAACACCGACTTCCGCATATTGTGGTTGTCTTTCGCACTCAAGAGACGCATAAGAACAGTGTTAAAACCACAAGAGTGGCGGTTGTAGCTTATCACCACAACATGAAAAAAGCAAGGGCTGTCTTCAATATTGTTACGAAGAAGAAACGTGAGAGGCTTGTCGACACCTGTTCAACACACTTTGAAATTATCCTGGAGATCTATTGCATTTCTCATAGCTTAAAACAAGATGGTGAAACGGCCAAGTCAACGGCCATAATGAAGGTGCTTAATACATACTCAATTCTATAAAAATAGAATTCTATAAAATAGAAAAACTTGCAATTTAAAGAATGTTGCACAAATAGTGTTATGAACTTTGTGAAATAAAAGGAAGCTGTTGTATATTACATTCTTTTCACATGTGCATGTGTAAGTGTGCACACGGAGAGTCACCTAATTAACCATCCCAGGGAGCGTCTCATAATACCCCAAGGGACACGTGGCGACGCAATGCTGCAGTTGTGGGTGTAAGCCAAATTATGGAGCGTATCGTATTCACACTTAGCCTCCGTAATGTGGCATTAAATCAATCGATTACCAGTTTCTATGTTCCGCGACTGAATCGGGCCAACGCCTAATGTATGCACGACGTCCTCTCGATGCTTTAAAACATGATTGAATTATAGAGAAATGCTTCTATTGGCATCGGAGTCCTGTTGGACACGAATCCTCTCTTCAATAGAAGAGAGATCCTTATCATGCTTGCTGCGGATTGCCGAACATTGATCTCTACACCTGTCATGGCATCCACAGGAGGGGGGGGTCTCACCCTACTTTGTTTACATCCCCAGCATTGACTTGTCCAGGCTCTGGCCGTGATCAGCAAATCTATTTGTACACGCCGATGACATTTCCATCTGGGCTTCGGCAGTGACGTGAGCCCAGGTACGTGCAAGGATCCAACAAGCAGCGACAATAACGTCGAAGTACCTCCGTGCTCGAGGGCTCACGATGTCCACCAATATGTATGTCATAGTCTCTTTTACGAGCGAGCCGATGTTGTGCTATTTCGTTTGAGTTGACAATATAAGAATTAAGCATACGAGATGTCATCGATTCCTGGGCATATTTATTGACAAATACCTTTTGTAGAGTGATCACATCTGGCGCTTAAAGAAGAGGCTCAACTCTAGTGCCCACACATTGAAATTTCTCGCTGGTAAAACATAGGGTGCGTTCGTATCAGTCATGCTTGAGGTGGCCAGATCCCTCTTTTTTTTGGGGGGGGGGGGGGTATTTGCGGTATAGCGAACCGTTGCTGTCGAAGGCCGGGAAGACCAACACCCGGATCCTGCAGAGCAATAAAGGCCAAGCTCTCCGCACGTGCTTGGGGTTATTCCAGGTGTTGCTAAACACGGTCACAGATTGCCATTGCCAAAAGCCATTCGATTACTGAAATCTATAACTGTTGACACACTCCGAGCACATATTAACTTTATATGTAGATTGCCTGATAAACAACTCGCAAGCCGGCCCATTAGAAAGAGCCGAAGTCAGAGTTCTACACAGAGGTTGTCGCCCTAACCTATTTCCATCTCCTTGAGGTTCTCACCTGCAACCATACCACCATGCCCGGATTAGTGCTTGCAAAACCTCTTTTTCACCTTGAAGTATCGGGCATATACAAAAAGGCTAGCCTGTCATCTAGAACCCTGAAGCAGACATCATTGCACCTCTTACAGCTGAACGCATAATAGATGCATGGTACTGTATTGGAAACTTCGACGGGCATCTTGAGTCCCATCTCGGTCAATCACCGTCAAGTATCGAAACACCACACGTCATGACATCTATGGGCTCTGACCTTGCCTTCGTTCTAGTCGCAATGAAGTTTGTTTCTGCGAGAATTCCCTGGCAAGTGGTCTATTGTGTGATTCCGAGGCAACACTTCAATGTGAGTCGAAGTCTGCGCTGCGTGGAACTATCATCTGTTTGTGTCTCATATCAACAAAAGTCATGTCATCTAGCCACTAATCGAGGGCATGACATAGTCTTTCACGGTTGTGGGGGTCACCAGGATAATGGGTAACCCACAATGCCGACAACACTGCTCGATGGTACCCAAGATGGAGCGCCTACACTGCTCATACCTTTTCAAGGGTCAGACGCTGCAAAATAAATTCACCACACCGCGCATAGTGCCACACTTCTGCATTGGAGTCCTCCACTTAACTCAATCGACACCCCCGGAACCTCGGTCATTGCTCCAAGTACAGCTGCCATCAAAGACTTCACGACGCGACGCTGCAGTGCTGCGTCAGTTATAGGGCAACGTAGCCTTTACAAACTCTTTGAGTCATCGGATTGGTATGTCTCATTATCCCAACTGTGATAACTGCTACTGCTTGCGTAGAATTACTTGACCATGTCCTGTGCCATTGTCCCGAATTTTAACAACATCGTGGGACACTCCACTGCGCCTTGAGAAGACTCGATGATCGTTCGTTTACACAGTGGAAGATATTGGTCGCGTGGACTTCTAGTTCATCGGCCCAGAAAGTCATACGAGCCCTTCTACAATTCCTAAAGGCAACATCACTGAGCGACCACCCGTGAGACCCTGCACAGTGTGCGTGGTGTGCGTGTGATACGCAATGTCCACATGCTCCTTTCTCTTTATTTTACTCCCTTTTTAACCTCCCCTAGGGTAGGGTAGCAAACAGGACTTTGCCAAGTTAACCTCCCACCTTTATGAAATTTTTTTCTCTCTCTCTTACTGATTAAATTTCTTAGCACTACCAACTAGCTCATCTAATACTCAAAAGAAATGACACTGCGGCAGAGAAAAAACTAAGTTGGCATTCAAGTGCTCAGGTTCGTCTCGTTTTTTTTATATAGCAAGTAACTCAAAAAACCACTATCTATAAGCAACATAAGAACTTCAAGTAAAAATACAAAATTCAGATGAAAGAAGAAACAAAGCAAACGCCAACAACCTAAGTAGGCCATAATGCTGGATAAGTTCTTCCACAGCGTGCAGGAGCACCCGAACCAAAAAAGAACTAACTATACGCTCCAGTAGGACGAGATCGAAAACATATGTTTTACTTTTAAAGGCTGCTACGCTACCGAACTGCCAGTCCTAATCGCGTTCCTAACTTTTCTTATTCACATGTAAAGCAGAGGCCGACAGAGGCGCTCTGATAACTTTCCTGAGCCGTCATCAGCTTTTCTGCCAAGCCGATACTTTGTTACTTGGGTGCGTCGGTACGGCAACGACCACCATAAATTACGCCCGCTCTCCATTTACCGCCGCACCCTCTTTCGCGCTTGCGTAGCGGCCACGGACTCTTCCGCCTCATTCACTTCTAGCCCCCATACAACCGGAATCCCTCACGAAGTTACGTTTCTGAAACTAACATGAAGGTTGTAAAGCCTTCCAGGCAGGAGGACCGTCATTAGACGTCGGGGGTCGTACGAATCTTGCCGGATCGATGGGCTCTTACAGAGCTCCCTCTGGTCGGTTGTGATCCCTGCCTCGGCCACATTATCTAAGCGCGAGCTTTATATTCCTCCTCAAATACGAAAAGCAACCATTGGTGGCGTCGGTGTAAACACGTTGTGATTACGGCATCGTCACGAACCGTGACATTACGACGCCATCACATGACATCAGTGATTGGTCAAAAGTCGACCAATTCTGGACGCACTGGGAAACATTGTGAAGGGCCTGCGAGGAGCTTGTAGGCTTGCAATCAAGAAGGTATACTGCTAAAACACCATCAGGATGGGAAGTTTAAAAAGCGCTGTGATTGATGGGCAAATAATACAATGAACTGAGATAGCAAAGAAGAGAAATGCTGTTTTTGCTTAGGCGTTCTAGACAGCTTCATTTGACAGCCGCCTTTATGAGCCACATTTTAACGAGAGCACGTTGAAGGACCTGTTTCGCAGCAAGTTCAGCTTTTCAGTCATTTTTTCTAAGAAAATATCGGCGCTAGCCGTGATAATTGCGATAATAGTGATACACACTTCAAATACCATGGGTCTAAGCTGAAATTGAAGCCGCGTGTGCTGCGTGCAAAGTAGATTCTCTGACAAAGACTGAGCCCAGTAATTGAAGCTGCCTCAGAAAGAACTCTGTACATTCTTCATGTATATATAGGACTCTTATTATTCCATGCTACAATGCGTTCGTTTTGCTCTATTGCTGATTGTGTAGTGTGTATTTATTTATTCTTTATTGAAGAATACCTCAGAGGCCACGAAAACATTGAGGCAACGAAGGTATAATAGTGAATGGAGAAAAACGCACGACTCTAAAAGTAGCAATGTAGTATATACCAGTGAAACTCAACAGCACATGGAATATATATATATATATGTATTTATTTTATTTATTTATTTATATATATAACCAGCCGTGAGCACGGCTGGTTATTTTTTCATCCACTTTTCTTTCTTCTTGTTTTACGTTCCATTGGTTCTAATACTGATACGCAAGAAGCCAATCAATCGGCTAGCACTGAGAGGGAAAGTACAGGAATTCAGAGTGTCGCTGCTGAACAGGTACTCGGCTCTTAGTGAGAAAGGTAACCTTAGCATAGATACAATGAATGATAATCTGACGAGTATCATTACGCAGTGTGCAGTGGAAGTGGAGGCAGGGTAGTTAGAACAGGACACTGGCAAGCTTTCCCAGAAAACGAAGAACCTAATTAAGAAGCGTCAAATCATGAAAGTGTCAAGTACAACAGACAAAATAGAACTGGCAGAGCTTTCGAAGTTGATTATTAGACGTAAGGTATGCGATGTAAGAAGTTATAACATGGAGAGAACAGAACAAGCTCTGAAAAACGGAGGAAGTGTCAAAGCATTGAAGAGAAAACTTGGGATAGGCAAAAGTCGGATGTATGCACTAAGGGACAAAGAAAGCAAATAACTCCAATATGGATAGGGGTAGTTAAAATAGCGGAGCAGTTTTACAGTGATCTGTACAGTAGCCGAGACAACCACGACCTTAATACTATAGAACTAGCAGTAACCCAGATTAAACCCCACCAGTAATGATTAGAAGGAAGCTTTGAGAGCATGCAAAGGGCAAAGCTGCTGGTGAGGATCAGGTAACATCAGATCTGCTGAGAAGATGGAGGACAGATTGTGTTAGGAAAACTAGCACCCTGTTACGAGGTGTCTTCTGACGGGAAGAGTACCAGAGTCTTGGAAGAACGCAAACACATAGCTATTAATACATAGAAAGGAGATGACAAGGACTTGAAGATTACAGGCCGATCAGTTGCTCTCTGTAGTATACAAGCTATTTACAAAGGTAATTGCTAAACAGAGGAAGAAAACATTAGAATTCAATCAACCAAAGGAACAAGCAGGATTTCGAACAGGCTACTCAACAATTGACCACATTCGTACTATCAATCAGGTAATATAGAAATGCTCAGAGTATACCGACCACTATACATAGCCTTCATAGGTTACGAGAAGGCGTTTGATTCAGTAGAAAATTAGCCGTCAGGCAAACACTGCGGAATCAGGGCGTAGATGAAGTATATATAACATTCTGGAAGAAATCTACAGGGGATCAACTGCTACCATAGTGCTTCATAAAGAAAGCAACAGAATACCAATCAAGAAGGGTGTAAGGCAGGGGGGACACAATTTCCCTAATGCTATTTACTGCGTGCTCACAGGAGGTTTTCAGAAGCCTAGAATGGGCACAGTTAGGGATAAGAGTCAATGGAGAATACCTTAGTAACCTGCGCTTCGCCGATGACATTGCATTGCTGAGTAACTCGGGGGACGAATTGCAAACTCATGATTACGGAGTTAGACAAAGAGAGCAGAAAGGTGGGTTTTAAAATTAATCTGCAGAAAACGAAAGTAATGTACAACAACCTCGGCAAGGAGCAGCGCTTCGAGATAGGTAATAGTGCACTTGAAGTTGTAAAAGACTATGTCTACTTAGGGCAAGTAATAACCGCAGAGCCGAACCACGAGATTGAAGTAACTAGAAGAATAAGAATGGGGTGGAACACATTCGGCAAGCACTCTCAAATTATGACAGGTAGATTGCCACTTATCCCTCACGAGGCAGGTATATAACAGCTGTCTCTTGCCGGTACTTAGCTACGGAGCAGAACCTAGGAGACTTACAAAGAGGGTTCAGCTTAACTTGAGGACGACGCAGCGAGCAATGGAAAGAAAAATGGTAGGTGTAACCTTAAAAGACAAGAAGAGAGCAGAGTGGATTAGGGAAGAAATGGGGGGTAAAGGATATCATAGCTTGAAATCAAGAAGAAGAAATGGACATGGGCAAGGCATGTAGCGCGTAGACAGGATAACCGCTGTCATTAAGGGTAACTGACTGGATTCCCAGAGAAGGGAAGCGGGTTATGGGGGAGACCGAAGGCTTAGGGGGGCAGATGAGATTAAGAAGTTTGCGGTATAAATTGGCCAGCAGCAAGCACAGGACCGGGTCAACTGGCGGAACATGGGAGAGGCCTTTGTCCTGCAGTGGACGTAGTCAGTCTGATGATAATGATGATGATGATAGTTGTAATAACTTTCCCTGTACATTCCTTGGCATTACTGTCTGTTAGATCTCATATATATATATATATATATATATATATATATTATATACTATATATATATATATATATAATATATATATATATCTATATTATTGTAGAAGCGGCGGCGCAAGAGTGCTGACTGTAGGAAGAAGAGAACAATGACGACAATCATGGGTGCGCTCGTGGCACGCGGCAGCTGCTGACAGTGGACAGTTGACACGGACGCATAGAAGAATAAACATGGTTCACTGCTCAGACTCTATATCTCCTTGAGGATTTTCTGGCCAGCCACAGCCCCCGAAACTATAAATTTGGTGTCCAACGGGTAAGAACTCCACCCTTGAGCCACAGACATTGAGGTACCTGACAGTCCGCAACCATGGGCTTGACGATGCCGGTGACTGTCCCGACCTTTTCCGGCCAAGACTTCAGAGAATCACTCCTCGACTTCATTGACAGCCTTTTCGGGCACTCTATGGTTAATGGCTTCACGTCGTCTGACATGATCTTGCAGGCCATACGAGTTGCCTCGTGTGGTGCCGTAGAATGATGGTGGCGTCTTCAACCTCCCTTCAATTCCTGAAACCAGTTTGTCACGGCATTCCGGGAAGAGTTGCTGGCGGTTATCTACGGCTACCGTATCTGGCGTGAGCTTGACGTCCAAACGCGACACACAGAGGAAGGTCTGCAAGATTATGTTCGGGCCATCCAGGGGCGCCTCCGTCGGGCGGACCCCATAGCTCCTGAGACGGTTAAGGTCTCGCACTTGCTTATTACTTTGGTCGGCATTTTTTTATTCATGAAGTGAAACGTGGCAAAAGTAGCAAAAAAATAAAATGAAAGCACAACGTAGTTTTATGGTGTGTTCAGTTTCTGTCCCATTGCCTTGTCTACAGGTGTGACTATCGTTTTCTCGCACACGAATAATAGTACGCATTGATTTCAAAACGTGATAACTTCACATTTCATTGGCATATGGAGATTTTTCGCCGTAGTGCCCCAGCGTAGGGTAGCGAACCGGGTGTGCCTGGTTAACCTCCCTGCCTCCTTTCTTGTTGTTCTTGTCCTCCTATGCACCGAGTTTGACTCCTGCATCTAAACCATCGATACCCCCTTGGTGTCTTAATCAATCCATAGTGCATCCTAATGTACCACGGATCCGGAGAAAATATGAGCTTTCGTCGCCCGTGCTGAAACAACTGTCTCTTCTTCTTTTGCACGAGAAATATTCAGACAGTGTACATATATATACCGATGGCTCCACGAACCGCCAGTGTTAGTCAGGTGCAGTAGTTGTCCCAGCAAGAGGTGTTACCGTACACCATCAGCTTTAGAACTGACCACTTCACGGCATTTACAGCCGCGGAACTAGCTGTTTGTACGCTGCACCTTTTGTGGTCAATTGGAAACTACCGGAACAATGGTCGATTTTTGATGACTCAAGGGCTGCCCTACAATCTGTGCTCTTAGCATTGCGTCGAGGGCCGTACAAACAGCTCTTTTTCGAAATTCGATGCTTTCTCCACATTTCACACGAGAAAGAGCGTCACGTGACGTTTCAGTGGCTGCCAAGTCACTGCGGCGTTATAGGGAACGAACAGGCCGATACTGCCACGTGGGCAGCTCTTGAAGGAACACGGGAAGGAGCCATGCCGCTTTCGCGGACCGATGCTGCCATTAATAACGCGTGCAATCACGTTTTCTCTATGGTGCCCTCCAAACAACGAGACGAATCGTCAACACCACCTGTCCTCATTGAAGGCTCTCCGCATGCCCACTGGGCTCAACCGAAAAGAAGCCGCCCTTCTTCATCGCTTGTGGCTAGGGGTGGCATTTACAAAATCTTACTCATTTGTCATAGGAATGGCCGACAATGCTCTCTGCGATGCCTGTACCACATCCTGTGCGACTGTCTATTGTATGACATCCAGAGACAGTCACTGGCATCCGTTCTTGCATGCATCGACAACAGCAAAATGCATGTGGACACTATTCTTTCAAGTGCCCGAGAGAAGACATTGCAACAGAAGGCGACAAAAGCTCTGTTGAAATTTAACGCGACGCGGACTTGAACAAGCGACTGTTCCAGGAATGTCACACGCCGCGAAAGACAAGATTGGACTATGACTGAGTGTGCGCGCGTGTGCTGCCGAATTCGCTGTGTTTATCTTTCTTCCCTCTCTCCTCTCTATCTTTCATCTCCCCCTCCCCCTCCCATGCGTAGGGTAGCAAATCGGCTGCCTATAGGCTGGTTAACCTACCTGCCATAATTTTCCTCCTATTTTCCTTCCTTCTTTATTCAGTGACGGCACACACGTGAATCGTACTGGATAGTCATATGGCACCACCACGGCGGTCCAGTGACTAAGGCCCAGTGCTGCTGACCCGCAGGTCACGGGATCAAATCCCATTTGCGACGGCTGCCTTTTCGGTGTAGCCAAAAGTGCTATAGGTGTGTGTGCTCTGATTTGGGTGCAGGTTAAAGAATCCAGGTGGACGGTAATTTCCGGAGCCCACCACTACGGCACCTCGCATATTTATATGGTGTTTTTGGGGACGTAAAGCTCACATATTATTATTGGGACTGCAAATGTGGCCCATGTTTACCTTTTGATGAAAGCTCGTCTTTTCGCGCACGTACATTCACGTTCCTTGTCGTTTAATGACTTGGAAAGACGTTTGCCCACTAGACAGGAATATGCATGAATGAGCTGGTGTGAGAACACGAGCTGTCCTCAAAACGTAAAAATAGGCCACAATTGCCAACCCAGTGTAATTAACGTAAGTGTGTGCCATTTCTGAATAAAATTCCTTATTCTCGGTAGAAGTAGTGAAACCACCGCTCAAGATTTTTGAGAGCATTTCATTAGAAAATTATTAATTGCTTATTAATGCTTACTGTCCTCTCCTCGCCGGCAAAAAGCAAGTTCTTAGATCACAGTTGTGCTCAGGGTAGTATCCAGCAACTTTTTTGAACTATTTGCTGAATAACTGTAGAAATCTCCCCTCAACCACTCCCACCACCCCTTTTCTGGCGCCAAAAACGGTAATATTTTATCGGCTTGGCTTTCATGCACCTATGATGCTGATATAACGGAGCTGTAATAACGCTTCTTTTGGGAGGTGATGCAACTACCACTCTAGACAGATCATATCTGCCTAATGCTCTCCATCCCATTTGTATCCTGATTCCTTTGGTAGTTCGCGTAAATACGTTGCTTAATGCAGAACTCTTTTTATCCTTCTTGCGCGGTCCTGCCCCAGCCCTCTTTGTTCCCGTCCTTGTTACTTGAGCTTCACGTTTCGCATCAGCATCACTACTCTCTTAAGTTGGGGCATTCCCAAATCACTTCCAGTGCACACCACCTCCCCAAGATATGACAAAGAGTTGCTCTCTTCCGAGATGGTCGAAAGTAAAGTTCGCGATATATTAATACTCGTATCTATTGCTTGCTTTTTCAATACGAAAAATCCTATTTGTTTACAATACTGTACTATTGTCTTGCTGCACGCAGAGCCTCCGCCGCGTGAAATGGCGGCCACAAAAAGTTACACATGCGCAATTGGCCCGTAGAGTTCTGCAACTCATCATTCCACACTCTACGACGAGCGTAGATGATATATGAACGGGCACTCATTTGTGATGGTGGGTTTCAATTCCTGGTAGAACATGTCCGGAAGCTAAGGGAAATGATTGTTCTCAACGGTATTTCTAAGCGCAGCTGGAGCCACACCTCTGGAGGACAAATCATAACATGATCCGCCTATAATGCTGCAGTAAAAAGTGGAACAAAGATGTACCTAAACACTCCCACTCTTCTGGATGCTTCTTTTTTTCCAAAGTCACATTGTAATATCGATAGACCATCGCGGATACGTCCCTCTATAGTCACCTCACTCTCGATAAAAGAAGTTTGCGAGCCTGAAGCTGGCACCGTCAGAGCAACGAAGACACGCATCATTTACGAGTTCGACAGCTGCGCCCATGAAAAATGGAAGCCCAGGACCGTGTCAACGCTTTTTATTGTCACCAAACCGACAGCTGCTGCTCGTTCCATTTGGGGCGAGTCCCGGAGAAATGCGCTCCGTTACCTTCCATAGGAGTCAGGGTTCGATCAAGCGTCACAGTTTCCACTGTGTATCCACATTGAAGGCAATCGCGATGAGATCTATAAATAAAGCGCTCTTTAATACGAATGTGCTCAGTGCCACCTGCCGCATTTTCATAAGCCTTTGCTGCGATGTCCGAGAGAAAGGTTTGCTCAGAACACCATTAGCCACACCTGGCGAAGAGGTTTTCGAAGAACGCAGACGCAATATATTACGGGGACGTGCGACTTATGAGCTGTCCTTGTTGATTTTTCGGAGTCCCGGCTGCGATAAAACCTATGTTTCCGTTATTTATGCCAGAGCCACCACTGTACACAGCTGTGCACTGTAGGTGAGAACGTTGGAGCACCTATATGCTGCTTGACGCCCATGCTAGTGACGACTGCAAAAAGTCGCGTAGGCGTGTTGTACGTACACGCCCCACCGTGGCGGTCTAGTGGCTAAGGTACTCGGCTGCTGACCCGCAGGTCGCGGGTTCAAATCCCGGCTGCGGCGGCTGCATTTCCGATGGAGGCGGAAATGAGTTAGGCCGGTGTGGTCAGATTTGGGTGTACGTTAAAGAACCCCATGTGGTCGAAATTTCCGGAGCCCTCTACTACGGCGTCTCTCATTATCATATGGTGGTTTTGAGACGTTCAACCCCACATATCAATCAATAAATCAATCAATCAATCAATCAATCAATCGTGTTGTACGTACACCGTGCACGATGCTCTTCTGTCGTTCTACTCATCCGTAAACGATTCATTTGGCGAAGACGTTTGCAAGCGCCGCCACAGGCGGCAGTGGACGACGATTGAGCACTACCCACAGCATCCACTCCTTCCGCCCGAAAGCCATTAGAACCACCGCCCAGCAAAATCACCGAGCGGCTTCCATGCGTTCAGATGTTGTTTTAACAGCCTTGTACATCAGCGTACTTCCTTGTTATCAGTTTCCTGACAGTATCTGAACAGCATGTTAATAGCAGTGGAGGCTTTTTCAGCGCTACACCAGACGACATATCCCAGCGTTAACTGATCTAAGACGTTGCGAGCTGTTGGAGGTGCTCTCGGTAGACAATATTAGTTGAGCGTTCACTACCTGAGCTGATCGGAAGCAGGCGCCCATTCAGAATGACCGGCTTCCTTTGTCCGCACAGCTGCAGATACTCAACTGAATATGCAACGCGAGCGGGAATTGCGATGCACTTTTCAGTGTACAACTGTATAGCGTACCCGGAATGTGTGTTTGCATTTACTGAATGTTGCGGTGAGAGCGGTCAACTGAAATTGCAGCAGCGGGATTCTGGTGCGCCTCCTTGTAAGTCTTGTGGTGGTAGCACTTAGACAAATGCTGCCATGCGTTTTGCGGTCATTTAACTTAATGAAGGGTATTCAAAGAAGTGAGTTACTGCGATGAGGTACTTTCTATTATGTTATTGAGTGGATCATCAATTTCGTAGCTCGGAATGGCTGCGGAACGCGGGTAGTGATCATCCAGAACGTGCTTTATACTCACCAAACTGGAAGTAGTTGCCGCCTAGTTTGGAGAAAATTTGCCGACGAAGACCAGAAGGCACCCCACTTTCCTAAATTGAAAACTTCACAAGAAATCACTGTTGGGCGAGGTGGTGCTCTGACATATAAATCATCATGAGAGTGCAACAAAACACGCAGATGCTCGTTTGTTTCTTTCTGTGTGTCGTGTTTTGCTGCGCTCTCACGACGGTTTCTTACTCTAAAAGTTTGCGTAATACAAAGGCATACCTAACACTGTCAAAAGTCTAGCTGCCGTGAACAAAGAGTGCACAAGAAACATAATTGTTGTCGAACGTTGCATCCCACTGATCGGAGAAGTCTTCGAATAGTGTTTGATTTCTTTAGCCTCACTGGAAACCTAACTCACATTGTCACAAAATGTTGTGGATATCAACGAAGCAAGTTTTCATTAATAACGAACGGTTTTCTAGTATTTGATATATGAAAAACCAGAATTGTCGTCGAAAGATAATTTTCAATTTCACCCCGCACACTGCTTTTATAGAGAGTTTTATTCCTGTTTGATTATACACAACTATATTTCAGCGTTGGAGTTTTACAGAGATCTGTACAGTAGCCGGGACAACTACGACCTTAATACTATAAAAGCTAGCAGTAATCTAGTTGACACCCCACCAGTAATGATAGAAGAAATCAGAAAAGCCTTGGAGAGCATGCAAAGAGGCAAAGCTGCTGGTGAGAATCAGGTAACACCAGATCTGCTGAAAGTTGGAGGACGTATTGTGTTAGAAATACTAGCCACCCTGTTTACAAGGTGTCTCCTGATGGAAAGAGTACCAGAGTCTTGGAAGAATGCTAACATCATCTTAATACATAAGAAAGGAGATGACAAGGTCTTGAAGAATTCCAGGCCGATCAGCTTGCTCTCCGTAGTGTACAAGCTATTTTCAAAGGCGATTGCTAACAGAGTTAAGAGAACATTAGAATTCAATCAACCAAAGGTACAAGCAGGATTTCGAACAGGCTACTCAACATTAGACACCATTCATACTATCACTCAAGTAATAGATAAATGCTCAGAATATAGCCAATCACTATACATAGTCTTGATAGACTAAGAGAAGGCGTTTGATTCAGTAAAAATATCAGCAGTCATGCAGACACTGCGGAATCAGGGCACCGATGAAGCATATATAAACATCCTGGAAGAAATTCACAGGGGATCAACTGCTACCATAGTCCTTCATAAAAAAGCAACAGTATACCCATCAAAAAGGCTGCAAGGCAGGGGGATACAATCTCTCCAATGCTTTTTACCGCGTGCGTAGAGGAGGTTTTCAGAGGCCTAAAATAGGAACAGTTAGGGATAAGTGTTAACGTAGAATACCTTAGTAACCTGTGCTTTGCCGCTGACATTGCATTGCTGAGTAACTCAGGGGACGAATTGCAAGTCAGGATTACGGAGTTAGACAAGGAGAGCAGAAAGATGACTCTTAAAATTATTCTGCAGAAAATGAAAGTAATGTACAACAACCTCGGAAGAGAGCAGTGCTTCGAGATAGGTAATGGTGCACTTAAAGTTGTAAAAAACTATGTCTACATAGGGCAAGTAATAACTGCGGAGCCAAACCACGAGATTGAAGTAACTATAAGAATAATAATGGGGTGGAGCACATTTAGCAAGCACTCTCAAATGATGACAGGTAGATTGCCACTATCTCTCAAGTGGAAGGTATATAACAGCTGTATCTTGCGGGTACTTAGCTACAGAGCAGAAACTTGGAGTGGAGACTTACGAAGAGTTTTCAGCTTAAATTGAGCACAATGCAGCGAGCAATTAAAAGAAACGTGGTAGGTGTAAACTTAAGATACAAGAAGAGAGCAGAGTGGATTAGGGAACAAACTAGGGTTAAGGATATCATAGTTGAAATCAAGAAGAAGAAATGGGCATGGGGCGGCCTTATAGCACGTAGACAGGATAACCACTGGTCAATAAGGGTAACAACTGGATTTCCAGAGAAGGCAAGTGGTTTAGGGGGAGAGAATAGGTTAGGTGGGCAGATGAGATTAAGAAGTTTGCGGTTATAAATTAGCTGCAGCAAGCACAGGACCGAGTTATCTGGTGGAACGTGGGAGAGGCCTTTGTTCTGCTGTGGACGTGGTCAAGATGATGATGATGATGATGCTATTTCATCTAAATGCAGAACTTCCCGCCTGTGTTGAGCTTATATGCGCCCTGCTCAAGAGGAACACACGGATCATTTAGCATATGTTTATGTAGTCGCGGAGTGTAGTATATATATTCACAACATTTAAACATACTATTCCAAACTCACCCCAGGCGCTTTTCTGGCTTCCATCTCCGTCGTCTTAAAATAAGCGTTGTGACTTCCTTTTGATGCAGATTCAGATGAGTTTTCTTCCATGTATTGTCTGCTGAAAATTGTGACGAAAGTAAAAGTCATGACATTGGCAAACTCCACGGTGATTACCGCCATACTAAGAGGTACAAAACGAAGTCATTCTGTTTGAGTGAACTGAATGTGAACAGTGAACAATATTAGCTTATGCCTATGAAATTCCTGGCCATTCACAACTTTATTCAACTTCTTTTACTTGAGCATTGACAAAAATGCATGCGGAAACCTCACAGGAGTAGTCGAAGCACACAAACTTTCTGAAGAAGATCTGCGTTAAATGCAGTATTGTTGGTTCGTATAACAATTGTGGTAACGTTTCAGGAAAAGATATTTGAGTCGCTGTAAAAAATGACTAACACAGCTTATGTGCCACGCGCTTCTTTTAATGGAAAATATAATTTACTTATATGCGTCGGTTAATATATGAGACGATTGATCAGTAAATGCCTGTGAAGAAAATCTTTCATGACATTCGAATTGTGACCATCGTGATTCCATTTGGCTCTAGTACCTACAGCGTATTCTTTTTACCATCAACACTTTGGGATATATGCTTTCCTATTTACTCCCTTTTACGGCCATATTTATTCCTCATTTGGTTGGTTTTATCCTCTTCGTTTTCTTAATTTTTCCTGGCCATCAATTTTTCAGCAACATTTCTCTGTGTTTTTCGTTCCAACCACGACGGTAAGTTTAGCAAGCAATAATGAGTGCTTCAATATCCACGCATCTAATATGTGAGTCTTTGCGGTACATTCGTCCTCTATTCTTCTGCATGCCGGTAGATGACGTAGCTTGTCCGACGGCATCCTTCAAGTAGGGACGCTTTGCATTTCCTTGAAAAGCCCACTGATAATGCGCAGAAAACACATAAAGGTAATAAAAACAAATGTATGAATGTTTCATAAAATACGTCGTCTATGCAATCTCTGTATTCCGCTCGGATGCAGTTCAATGAGCCGAAGTTGCGGATAAATTTTAATGGGGACTACTTCGGTTGAATTATTCTAATCCAGACTAGTCTAAGGAAACGTGCACGCATTTTCTGGTTATCGCTTTTTATTTACTTACAAGTTCAGCCCAGTAGTTGCCAAGCGTCGGTAACTCGGTGTAGGCGTGTAAGGAGGTTTATTCCGCATATATGACTTGCAAATAGGGGGCTCGCTTTACTTCAGGCACCGGCCCGCACATTCCTTAGTGTTTGATCGGGTGCTCATCCGGTCGCTTTCATTCTGAACTCACGTTTTTTGTTTGCAGAGTAAAGAAGAAAGGCGTTAAAAAATAAAGTGCTGTGAAATAGTGCTTTTATGTTGTGTTACCTCGCTAAGAAGGATTTACTCAATTACCATGTGGGCGTGTCTTGACACTGTCCAACCGGCCAATCAGGCCAGCCAAGTGTAATCATTTTTATCGCTCTGAGTGCCACAAAGCAGTGAGAAAAGCCGCTGTGAGGAAAATATGATACTCTCGTCTACCTTTCTCTGATAACCTCTCATTTTTTGCTAGTCTCTCACTGTAGCCTGAAATTCTAAGGCTGCCGTTGGGTATACTTAAAAAAAGAGCCAGAGCTCAAGCTAAAAGTAGCCAGAGTGGCCGTGTCCTTTAGTTTGAGCGCAGATTTTCAGCCAAATTGAAAAAAAGTGTATATAAATGTATAGTTCTCTGTTATAAACACTAAACATCAGGAATATAAATATGCAAAAACGGGGTATAACTAGCCCAATATTTTCCCCCTTGCATGGTCGCCAAGCCTCGTTCAACTTGCAAATAAGTAAAAATAAGTATTATAGTTTTAGCGCACCTGCTTTTTTTGTCTACAATTGATAGAGTTCTTGGAAGAATAATTGTAGGCCAGCAACTCAGCAGGAACGTCAGACGTTGAAGCTATTCTTCTTTTATTCTTTAAGCCGTAGATAGTGACACCTACTGGCACCATCAAGTAGCGAAATACGACGAAAGATGAACAGTCTGAATTTATTTTGTGGCGGATGTCTCCTTGACGCTCTGCGTTTCGGCATCAGAGTCTGGCGTCAGCCCTGATCTTTTCTGATGTGCCCACGTAACTCCAACGTCAAACACGGTAGAGTTCTCCTTAGGGCCGCTCGATGCGCACCAACCTGCTGGACGGGGCAAGGATATGCGCGTGCGTAGGCCAACGTGACAGTGTTACGACAGAAAATCTTGCAAATAAAGGTTATTTTGTAGACTTGTTTTCTGTTTTTTCTTCGTATGTTAAATATATTGTCACGGGGTCGTGACGTGGCCAAAGACAGAAAACTTCGTGTTGGGATTTAACTGTTTATTTGGGCGAACCTGTGCCCGGTAAAGGGAAAGTCTAATTACAGCAGCAGTCTTGCACAGATAGCAGTCTCGGACTGATAGCGGCGAACGCAGCGTCGGCCTTCGATCAACAACTGACAAGCGGCGATGCGCGTCGGCATTTATACCCTTGCCGTCGAATGTTCTAGCGTTATCGCTGGCGGTGGCGTAGGTTCCAGAACAATCTGTACCGTTCGCACAGTGGGCGTGATCTTATCGAAATGATCTACTACAGTCCGGAACCTTCTCGAAACCTGCAGGCGCGGTTTGCGCCGAGAATCGTGTGGTGTTTCGGAACGATAACAAAAACTTGTGAAATGGAACGTGGCATTGCCCCCCTCTGAAAAAAGGCATCGTCCCGATGCTTTAACTAAAGATGAAGGTACAATAATAATGCAAGAAAGTACAATGAATAAATTACAATACAACAATAATACAAAAAAACACTGTTTCAGTTTGTTAACGTGCATGAAACGGCTTGAGGCGCGCGACATGGACGACTTCAGGTCGCGATCGGCGTCGCTGAGAGTTCGTGATGCCGTCGGGGACAACCTCGTAATCAAGTGGGCCGAGACGTCGAACTACCTTGTACGGTCCGAAGTACCGTCGCAGAAGCTTTTCACTTACTCCACGTCGGCGTATCGGCGTCCACACCCAAACACGTTCACCCGGCTGGTATTCCACGAAGCGTCGTCGAAGGTTGTAACGGTTGCTGTCGGTCGTCTGTTGATTCTTGATACGAAGACGCGCAAGTTGTCGGGCTTCTTCGGCGCGTTGAAGGTACTCGCTCACATCGAGGTTTTCTTCGTCGGTGACGGTGGGTAACATGGCATCGAGCGTCGTTGCCGGGCTCCTTCCGTAGACCAATTTGTATGGAGATATCTGCGTCGTCTCCTGCATCGCCGTGTTGTATGCGAAAGTCACATACGGAAGAATGGCGTCCCACGTCTTGCGTTCGACATCGACGTACATTGACAGCATGTCGGCGATCGTTTTGTTAAGCCGCTCGGTGAGGCCGTTGGTCTGTGGGTGGTACGCTGTCGTCCGGCGGTGGTTTGTTTGGCTGTATGCCAAGATCGCTTGAGTTAAGTCGGCAGTGAATGCCGTTCTTCTGTCGGTGATAAGGACCTCCGGGGCGCCGTGACGTAGGACGATATTTTCGAAGAAGAACTTAGCTACCTCGGATGCACTGCCTTTTGGCAGGGCTTTTGTCTCGGCGTAGCGGGTGAGGTAGTCGGTAGCTACCACGATCCACTTGTTTCCGAAAGCCGACGTCGGGAACGGCCCCAGTAGGTCCATACCAATCTGCTGAAAAGGTCGGCAAGGTGGATCAATTGGCTGCAGAAGTCCCGCTGGCCTTGTCGGCGGTGTCTTGCGTCGCTGACAGTCCCGGCATGTCCTCACATAACGAGTGACGTCGGTGGTAAGACGTGGCCAGTAGTACCTTTCTTGTATCCTCGCGAGCGTGCGGGAAACACCGAGGTGCCCTGCCGTCGGATCGTCGTGCAGGGCCTGCAGGAGTTCTGGTCGCAGAGCTGAAGGCACCACAAGGAGGTACTTAGCTCGAAGCGGTGAAAGGTTTTTCTTTTGTAGAAGACCGTTTCGTAGAAAGAACGACGCAAGTGCGCGCTTGAATACCTTCGGGAGTTCGGCGGTCCTGCCTTCGAGGTATTCTATTAGGGCTTTAAGTTCCGGGTCGGCCCGCTGTCGTTCAGCGAAGTCGTCGGTAGTTATCGTTCCCAAGAAGTAGTCGTCATCCGAGTCGTCGGGTAGCGGTTGGTCGACAGGCGCGCGAGAGAGACAGTCAGCGTCGGAGTGTTTTTTGCCGGACTTGTAAATGACAGTAATGTCATATTCTTGAAGTCTCAGGCTCCATCGTGCAAGGCGACCTGAAGGGTCCTTCAAGGTGGCTAGCCAACACAAGGCGTGGTGGTCGCTCACAACTTTGAAGGGTCTGCCGTAGAGGTAGGGGCGAAATTTCGACGTAGCCCAGATGATGGCGAGGCACTCCTTTTCTGTTGTGGAATAATTTGCTTCTGCTTTGGATAGCGATCGGCTGGCGTAACTAATAACCCTTTAAAGTCCGTCAGCCCTCTGCACAAGAACGGCGCCAGGACCTACGCTGCTTGCGTCAGTATGTATTTCTGTCTCGGCGAATTCGTCGAAATGGGCAAGTAACGGAGGCGTCTGGAGGCGATGTTTAAGCTCCTGGAAAGCGTGTTCCTGCGGCGTTTCCCACTTAAACTCCACGTCCGCCTTGGTAAGGTTAGTGAGAGGATCGGCGATGCGGGCGAAGTTTTTCACGAACCGCCTATAATAGGCACACAGGCCCAGAAATCGGCGCACGGCTTTCTTGTCAGTGGGCGGCGGGAAGTCGGCGATAGCGGCTGCTTTCCGTGGATCGGGACGAACTCCAGACTTGCTGATAACGTGCCCCAGAAACAAGAGCTCCTCATACGCAAATCTGCACTTTTCTGGCTTCAGTGTGAGTCCGGATGTCTTGATGGCTTGAAGTACCGCTTCAAGGCGCCGAAGATGCTCGTCGAAACTCGAGGAAAACACGACGACGTCGTCCAAGTACACAAGGCAAGTCTGCCACTTCAATCCTGCCAGTACTGTATCCATAACGCATTGAAAAGTTGCAGGCGCTGAGCAAAGGCCGAAGGGCATCACCTTAAACTCGAAGAGGCCGTCCGGTGTTATAAACGCCGTCTTCTCTCGGTCTCTTTCGTCGACTTCGATTTGCCAATAGCCAGTCTTGAGGTCCATTGACGTGAAGTACTTGGCGTTATGGAGCCGATCAAGGGCGTCGTCTATTCGTGGGAGAGGATACACGTCCTTTCTTGTGATTTTGTTCAGGCGGCGATAATCGACGCAGAAACGTAGGGTCCCATCCTTTTTCTTCACTAACACCACGGGGGATGCGCACGGACTCTTGGACGGCTGGATAATGTCATGTCGCAGCATTTCATCAACTTGTCTCTTCTTTGCCTCACGTTCTCGCGTAGAAACCCTGTACGGACTCTGACGGAGTGGTCTGGCATTTTCTTCGGTTATGATTCGATGTTTCGTGATTGGGGTCTGCCGAATTTTCGATGACGACGAAAAGCAATCTTCGTATTGCAGGAGCAGGGCCTTGAGCTGTTCTTGCTTATCGTTCGGAAGTCTGGGATTGACGTCGAAAGCTATGGGAGGTGCTTGGTTCCTCTGAGCAGATTCCACAGAATTGGCGAGGGCGAAAGCACTGGTGGCTTCGACAATTTCTTCGATGTATGCGACCGTTGTTCCTTTGTTCACATGTTTGTACTCATTGCTGAAATTCGTGAGCATAACCTTTGCTTTGCCTCCTCGCAGCTCTGCAATTCCTCTTGCGACGCAAATATTTCGGGTGACCAACAGATGCTGACTGCCTTCAACGACGCCTTCCAAGTCAGGTGATTTAGGAGCGCCGACTGAAATAATGACGCTTGAGCGAGGCGGAACGGTGACTTGTTCTTCCAGCACATTCAAGGCATGGTGTCCAGACGGCGTGCGCGGCGGTAGTGCTTCTTCTGTGGATAACGTTATCGACCTTGTTTTTTAGCTGATGACAGCACCATGGAGGCATAAGAAGTCCATGCCAAGGATGACATCTTTCGAGCAACGCTGTAGGACTACGAAGTCTGTAGGATAAATACGGCCGTTAATGGTGACTCTCGCTGTGCAGATTCCTGCAGGCGTTACGAGATGACCTCCGGCTGTGCGGATTTCAGGGCCTTTCCAAGCGGTCCTAACTTTCTTTAACTTCGCGGCGAACGACCCACTGATGACAGAATAGTCGGCTCCAGTATCGACGAGAGCAGTCACACTGTGGCCGTCGATAGGAACGTCGAGGTCGCTAGTTCGCCGTCTCGCATTACAGTTAGGGCGTGGCGTCGGGTCACGGCTGCGTCGGCTTGTTCCGCTGCTTCCATGTTGCGTCGTCCGGCCACCTTCGGTAAGTGAGCTTTTGCCTTCAGGGCTTTGCCTGGTTGGGGTTTTGTTCAAAAAGCTCCGTCGCGTCGGCGTCGTCGTCGGAGGATCTTCGGTAGTTCGTCGCACAGCAACCGCACCTCCATCGGTTGCTGCTCTTAGTTTCCCGGATACGGGCTAGGAGACCGGCCCCGCGTTGGGCCAGAGTACTGCCGGGGGTGCGGTGACATGCGGCGGCTGGGCGATGGCGAACGGGAAGGACTTCGTGGTGTCCATTGAGTTCCTGCTAGGTAGTCGGCGATGTCACGTGGCCGATCTCCTGGCTGCGGACGCGGTGCATTGACGGTGAAGCCACGCAGTCCCATCTGTCGGTACTGGCAACGGCGCTATGTGTGCCCGGCATCGCCGCAGTGGTAGCAGAGCGGGCGGTTGTCAGGTGCACGCCAAACGTCCGTTTTCCTCGGTGCACTGCGCTGGCCCGCTGGGGAACGGTAGGACGTCGGTTGGGGTGGTGGCGGCGGTGGCGTCTGGCGACGGAAGTGTGACGGGGCAGCGTTTCGGCGTGGACGGGGAGGAGCGTTGTGGCGCACTGCAGCGGCGTAGCTCATAGTTTCTGGCTCGGGCGGTGGTGTTTTGGGAATTCGAAGCGATTGCCGGACTTCTTCTCGCACAATGTCGGCGATCGAACCCACTTGAGGCTGCGCCGAAGGCAACAGTTTGCGCAGCTCTTCCCGCACGATCGCTCGGATCGTTTCACGCAGGTCGTCGGAGTCACCTGCTTGAGCAGCAGCGCATTCTGGAGTCAGGCGACGATTATACTGTCTGGTGCGCATGTCCAGCGTTTTTTCGATGGTGGTCGCCTCAGATACAAATTTTTGGACGGTGTTCGGTGGATTTCTCATTAGTCCCACGAAGAGCTCCTGTTTGACCCCTCGCATGAGGAAACGAACTTTCTTTTCCTCAGGCATGTCTGGGTCAGCGTGACGGAATAGGCGGGTCGTCTCCTCTGTGAAAATTCCAACCTTTTCATTTGGTAGCTGAACCCGGGTCTCGAGTAGAGCAGCGGCCCTCTCTTTGCGAGCGATGCTTGCGAACGTTTGAAGAAATGCGCCGCAGAAGACATCCCACGTTCGGAGCGTGGACTCCCGATTCTCTAGCCAGGTCCTTGCGGTGTCTTCCAGGTAGAAGTACACACGACGGAGATTTTCTTCGTTGTCCCAGTGGTTGAGGGCGGCCACACGGCCGTATGTTTCTAGCCAGGTTTCCGGGTTTTCAAAGGATGAGCCATGGAACGTTGGTGGTTCCCTGGGTTGATGAATGACGATCGCGGGCTGGGATGCTCCGGTTTTCATTGTCGCTGCAGTCGAGGTCATGGTCTTGGTCTTCCGCGCCTTGTCTTGTAGCAGGCCGTACTCCGGTGGGAGACCTTGCTGTCGGCGGCTCGTTCGCTGCTCTTGGTTGGCGTCGGTGTCTTCTCCGCGAAGGGGGCTGGGTTCACGGCTTGACGGGGGCGTCCGGTACATGAACGAAGCAGCACCTCCACCAGATGTCACGGGGTCGTGACGTGGCCAAAGACAGAAAACTTCGTGTTGGGATTTAACTGTTTATTTGGGCGAACCTGTGCCCGGTAAAGGGAAAGTCTAATTACAGCAGCAGTCTTGCACAGATAGCAGTCTCGGACTGATAGCGGCGAACGCAGCGTCGGCCTTCGATCAACAACTGACAAGCGGCGAAGCGCGTCGGCATTTATACCCTTGCCGTCGAATGTTCTAGCGTTATCGCTGGCGGTGGCGTAGGTTCCAGAACAGTCTGTACCGTTCGCACAGTGGGCGTGATCTTATCGAAATGATCTACTACAGTCCGGAACCTTCTCGAAACCTGCAGGCGCGGTTTGCGCCGAGAATCGTGTGGTGTTTCGGAACGATAACAAAAACTTGTGAAATGACACGTGGCAATATTGATCAGTAAATGTGCTAAAATAAAAGTTTGAGATAGCCAAAAACGAGGTATGGCACCAAGCTAAGAATATGTCGCCAGAGGAGGTTGAAAAGTAGCCCATTTGGCGCAAAGTAGCCGCCAACGGCAACAATGTCTGAAACGAACATACAGTGTCACAGTTTTGTTTTTGTTTTTTACCGCCGAAAGTCTTGCAATGCTCAGTTGTATTATCTGCATGAACTAAATTCAAAGCTCCAAGTGATTCCGAAAGTGGTGATTGTCGCGAATAGTCTAAAATATCTTGTTCTACTTCATAGCCTAAAATGAGAGTGGTGTTTCTTGCAGTTTGAAAAAAAGCTTGTGTATCTGTCACAAAACGAGTGCTCAAAAAGGGCCCGCCGCCTAATTCTTGCGAGAGACGCCTAGAGGTCAACGATAAAAAAAAATTGCCCGCAGCTTCCCTCGGGGGGAACACTGAGGAGGATGCGGAGCATATAATTGGTTAACGGGGTGTTAAAGTGCGACTTACTTGGGTCGATGGCTACATTGGTTATCGTGGTTGTGAAATGGGGTGTTAAATTGCGACTTACTTGGGTCGATGGCTAAATTGGTTAACGTGGTTTTAGGAGGGGGTGTTAAATGAGTGAACACGTACACACGTATGCAAAAGGGCGGCGCTGGTCGAAGGGACGTCGATCATTGTGTTTGTGGATTCGTTGGAATTCATTTCACCGCGACCTTGGATGTCGACGCGCCGTACAAACCAACCGACGAGCGGCAACTGAGCGAGCGAGCGCCGACCTTGAGTATATATACAGCGCGACGGCGCATGCGCTGTCAGCTGTCGAATGTTCTCGAAGGAGAAGCGCGCGCGCGGCACAGATGGCGACGGCGCGACGGCGCATGCGCTGTCAGCTGTCGAATGTTTTCGAAGGAGAAGCGCGCGCGGCACAGATGGTGGGCGACGGCGCGACGGCGCATGCGCGCGCGTCAGCTGTCAAATGTTCGAGAAGCGGTGCGGACGGCGCGGACGGCGCACTACAAGGCGCGAGTATAAGATGCTTCCGCATCTAAAAGAAAACAAGCATCCAAAGACTCCCCGGGCGCGCGTGTCTCTTCCCTCGGAAGCGTAGGTTCGCCGACGAAGCTCCTCACATCAGCGGCCGAGCAAGCCCTGGAAAGTTCTCAATGGAAAGAAAGGGGCGTGTTGATGCAGGGTTGCGTCATCTGTCGCGGACGGCCCTCAAACCGTCTCGCGCTTCCCCCCCCCCTTCGCTGCGTATCGCACCGACGAAATGATGATAATTTTCTGGAATCTCGCGCGGAAGGTATTTAACCGAGCAGCAGAGATGGGAGATCAGGAGAAGAAGGAATTTCACGCCAGTGTGCGTAGGGTGTTTCCCCCGTGTCGTCGGCGAAGCCTTTGGCCCTTAGTGACAAAGGAGAAGAAGAAAGTATGCGCCGGAGTGCGTATGGTGTTCCGCGGTGTCTTCGGCGAAGGTTTTGTCCTCAGTGACAAAGCAGGAGAAGAAGGAAGTTAGCGCCAGAGTGCGTAGGGTGTTCCGCCTTGTCGCTGAAGCCTTTTGTCCTCAGTGACAAAGGAGGAGAAGAAAAAGATTTCCACCTGATGGGTGAAGACTCGTGCTACAAGCAGGAGTGTGTGTCTACCGCCAGCGAGCGAGGACGCGTGGCAACAGCTGCGCGTGGGAAGCCGACGTGTTACCTGTGAAGAAGTTTGGAGCCTGGGGAGCGGCCAATTGAAGACGCGAGGTTTCCTGGAAGGGAAACTTCGGGGGCAGCAGAACGACAACAACGCTGGACTTTGAGTGAGTGATTCCCTTAAGAGTATCAATCAGACTTTTGTTCCAAGAACTTTGCACTGAATAAGTTTTCTAACTCTTTAGTCCTTTATTGTCTTGTTGTTTGATGCATGCGACTGCATTGTAGTGCGTATTGTTGTCTGTGTCCGTTGTTTCGAGTGTGGCTGATTGTACTGTGTAGTACGTTGTTTGGTTGGTGACTTATCGTATTCAACTATTGTCTAGTGTGCATATTTTTGTATCAATGTGATCTGCCATAATTGAGAATATAATTTTGTTTTGTTTATCAACTCTCGGCTCTGGCTTGTTCTTTAGGCCACAGCCGGCGTCCGCTGGCGCGCCAAATAGGACCACTTTTAAATTGTCCACGCTTTCGTGGTGCAGTTCGGGGGGCCGATATTTCGGTCCTCGAAATATAGCCCTGCGATCGCCTCCCTAATTAACGGGACCCGTGACAATGAATCTGGCGTCCGCCACAGGACCTTTTTGGTGCACAGTGTGTCCAAAGTAGTGAGAAAGAGCTTCGAGTTGTTGATAGTGCTATCGGAACGATTTTGTGTGTTGCTCAGTGTTCTCGTTAACGAGTGCGGGAGAGTGTTCCGATATACTGATTTAGGCAGATATTTTTTGCACGCGGCAAGGTTTTATTTGCGAGACACAATGGATCTCGAATAGTTAGTAGCTGTTGGTGAGAAGATGGGTCTTTCTGGCGCCGAGCTACGGAAGTGGGTCACCCTGAAGGAAAAAGAAAAAAAAAGAGGGCCAAAAAAGAAAAAGCAGCTGAGTTGGAGAGAGAGAGGTTTGCAGCTTAGAGGGCCAAGGAAGAAAGAGAGCAACAATTGAAATTGGAATTGGAGAGAGAAAAGCTGGCAGCTGAAAGGGCGAAGGGAGAAACAGAGGCAAATGAGCGACAGGTGAAAGAAGAAAAAGAGCAGCAATTGAAGTTGGAGCTGGAGAGAGAAAGACTGGCAGCTGAGAGGGCGAAAGAAGAAAGAGAAGCGGAGATGGCTGAAAGGGGACGGCAGCGGCAGCACGAGATGGAACTCCAGCTGCTCCGTTTGCAACGGCGAAGTGAAACTCTGGTCCAAGCTAGAGTTAAAAGCAGCGAACGGGAGGACCTTGGCTTCCGCTTGAACCCAAGCAAGCTGCTCGAAGCGTTTGATGAAATGAAGGACGACCTTGACGCGTACCTTCACAGATTTGAGACGATTGCAAGGAGGCAGAATTGCCCGGAACTTCAATGGGCAACTGCTTTGAGTACCTGCTTGAGTGGCGAAGCGCTCAGTGTGTACGGTATTCTGACGCCGACCGATGCTGCCAACTATGCAAAGGTGAAAGCTGCTTTACTGAAGCGATTTAGATTTACTGTGGAAGGATTCCGGGACAGATTTCGGACAGGAAAGCCAGCTGATGGTGAGACGGCTACGCAGTACGGCACCCGACTGGGCCATTATTTCGACAGATGGATTGAACTTTCAGGGACAGCGAAGGAGTACGATGAGCTTAGAGAGCTCCTTATTAGAGAGCAATTTCTCACCAGTTGCCACCCAAGCCTGTCCCATCACTTGAAAGAGAGGAGAGCTAAGTCACTTGAAGACATGCCTGAATTAGCTGATGAATTCTTGGAAGCGCAAGGTGGCACTAATTTGGCCAAGGTAAAGAAGGAGTATCCTGAAGATTGGAAGAAATTGGCTCCCAAGGAAAAGAAGCGTGCACCAGAAAGTGTTCCGCGATGTTTTCTGTGTAACCGAGTGGGTCTTCGCGCAAACAGCTGTCGAGCTATCTTTACGAGCCCCACGGTTGTAAAATGTTTCAAATGTGGTCAGACCGGGCACAAGGCAGACGCGTGTCGTAACGGAGCAAGTCAAACTCACCAGGTATCCTGTGTGCAAGTGGCACCAAAAGCCGATGGTGACAACATTACCGATGGATTCGTAGAGTTGAAAAATGGGGAGAAACTTCCTATTGTGGGTGCTGCAATGACAAAACAGCCAACCGGTGTTATGAAGGGAATGCCAACGCTGCCTGAAAAAGTTGCGGGCAAGAAGATTACGGTGTTAAGAGACACCGGTAGCTCCACAGTGGTCGTTCGGAGAAATTTGGTACGGGAAAGTGAGTTAACAGGCAAAACAAACCCAGTTTGCCTAATTGACAGTACGGTTCGGATGCTTCCCGAGGCAGAAATTGAGGTTGAAACCCCGTACTTCAGCGGGATGGTTACTGCTCTATGCATGACGACCCCCCTGTATGACCTCGTCATCAGAAACATCGATAGGGCGCGAGGGCCGAGTGATCCAGAACGTTTGGGAGAAGACCCTAAGATAGAGCCCTCGCCAACCCAGCGACCGCGAGATATAGTGGAGGAGCATCTCGTGACGGATCTCACTAGAGCCCAAAGTGAAGCCGCGGTGCAAGAGACAGTGAAGGAGGAGATGATCGGGTTGAATGAGTTCACGTGCTGAGCAGCTGGTTTTACGTCGGCACGACCTCAACCGACCGACGGTGTAAAGGTGACGGAGTCGGCCAGCCAGGCCAAATGTCGTGTCATGAACAAGCGTGCGAAAAAACGGAAAGAATTGGTTCAGCGTTATGACCCGTTAACAATGCCGGAAGTGACAACGATGGCTGAGACACCGCCTCAGATAGCGTCGTTGGAAAAGGCTCACCGAAAAAGAACGAGGAAAAACAAGAAAAGATCGAGCGACCACCGCAAGAAAGGGCGCAAGCGCCCCTCAAAGTACACAGGATAGGTGTTGAGGTCGAATCGAAATGTGTTCGACAGTGCTGAGTGCAATATGTTAAGTTATTGTGGTTGTTATCCTGTGTCACAGCTGTATGTCGAGCGAGTCAAATTGTTTGTTACGGTGATGTGATGTATAGTATTGTACAATTGTTGTAATGAGAGAACTTTGTACATTTGTATTGTTTGGATTATTTGATGGAGTGTTGTACTCATGTACGTGTGAGTATATTTCATGTGCTGTGAGATTGAAGTACAATGTAAAATTGTATTGAGTGATCTATTGCGAATGTGACGTGTCATGAGCGACGGACTATGTTACAGTCTCTTAGAATGTGTGGACTGTTCGCACTCGTTTGTGTGGTTTTGAATATTATGAGATAATATTCTCAAAGTTGGGGGCAGTGTCACTGAAAGAGCGCTCAAAAAGGGCGCACCGCCAAATTCTCGCGACAGAGCGCCGGAGAGACGCCTCGAGATTAACGATAAAAAAAGCATCCAAAGACTCCCCGGGCACGCGTTTCTCTTCCCTCGGAAGCGTAGGTTCGCCGACGAACCTCCTCACATCGGCAGCCGAGCAAGCCCTGGAAAGTTCTCGATGGAAAGAGGCGTGGTGATGCAGGGTTGCGTCATCCATCGCGGACGGCCCTCGAACTGTCTCGCGCTTTCCCCAGCCTTCGCAGCGTATTGCGCCGACGAAACGATGAGAAGTTTCTTGAATCTAGCGGGAAGGGTATTTAACCGAGCAGCAGAGATGGGAGATCAGGAGAAGAAGAAAGTATGCGCCAGAGTGCGTAGGGTGTTCCGCCGTGTAGTCGGTGAAGGTTTTGTTCTCAGTGACAAAGTAGAGAAGAAGGAATATTGCGCCAGAGTGCGTAGGGTGCTCCGCCTTGTCGGCGAAACCTTTTGTCCTCAGTGACAAAGAAGGAGAAGAAGAGGATTTCCACCTGAGGGGTGAAGACTCGTGCTACAGGCAGGAGTGTGTGTCTACCGCCAGCGAGCAAAGACGTGTGGCAACAGCTGTGCGTTGGAAGCCGACGTGTTACCTGTGAAGAAGTTTGGAGCCTGGGGAGTGGCTAATTGAAGACGCGAGGTTTCCTGGAAGAGAAACTTCGGGGGCAGCGGAACGACAACAACGCTGGACTTTGAGTGAGTGATTCTCAGAAGAGTATCATTCAGACTTTTGTTCCAAGAACTTTGGACTGAATAAGTGTTCTAACTCTTTTGTCCTTAAGTGTCTTGGTTGTTCGATGCATGCGACTGCATTGTAGTGCGTATTATTGTCTGTGTCTGTTGTTTCGATTGTGGCTGATTGTACTGTGTAGTACGTGTTTTGGTTGGCGACATATTGTATTCAACTATTGTCGAGTGTGCCTATTTTTGTATCGATTTCTTCTGCCATAATTGAGAATATAATTTTGTTTTGTTTATCAACTCTCGGCTCTGACTTGTTCTTTAAGCCACAGCCGGCGTCCGCTGGTGCGCCAAATAGGACCACTTCTAAATTGTCCACGCTTTCGTGGTGCCGTTCGGGGGGGCGATATTTCGGTCCTCAGAATTAGCCCGGCGATCGCCTTCCTAATTAACGGGACCCGCGACAGTATCTTCATGTACTTACTCGTACACAACAATTAAATCAATTATGCAAGTCTCTAATACAGTTCTGTCAGTGTGACAGAGCTTTGTAAACAGATGCAGCTTCTTACTCGAATGCCTACGGAGATCCTCGTGCCTGGTAGTGAGGCAGGTAACATAAAAGCAGGTACGCAGAGTAGCAAATCAAACCATTTGCATATGCGGGCTAAATTCCCAGATTTTCAATAAAAAGTTCCATCTCTCTCTATGAAGTAAGGCCTTATTAGACGTATGTTATATGCACCGAATGCCTACTCTCAATGCTAACATAATTGTGCTCCCGCTTTTGCGGCCCTCAGCTTTATTGGAAAAGGGCTTTACATGGTTATGCAAAAAAAACATATAGATGAGAAAGTAGCTTATGGACTCATAGAGTAATAATAGGACACGTAGGCCATCCGGTTAGTATTTTTCAACGCACGCATTATATAAACATCTAATATTTCTCAAATAGGTTAACCGATTATTCCGTTAATATTAATTTTTAAATATTTAACTCAGTCATCTTCAATTTGCATTTATCATAGAATTTTGTTTAGCTTTCCCAATTTCTGGTTTCGGGACGTTGAAGCCCACATATCAATCAACTTTGCCAATTTCACTATGGCGAATATACCTTGCACTAGCTAAATTATTACTCACTAAACGTGTTTCAATTTTATTGTCATAGGCATGCGTAGTCATGCTTTCACGCCCTTCTGTATAGCCTGCGCTTTCCCTTGGGGGTCGCGCGACTTTTTATGCTTCACATGTGTCAATCAGGCTTAATCAGAATTTTTGTAAACAAGGCCACATTTGCTTGAGACAAAAGGGCCTTCGCGAAAATAATTGTAATTTCCATAACAACAGGCTTGCGTTCACGTGAGTCAAAGCCCCAAGAAAAGAATGATTCTACATTTTTATGTTGATTTTTGTTAAGCCTGCACTTTGAATGCCACATTAAATATTTTTGCTTTCAAGCAGTAATTATGTATTTTTGTTCAATAAAGCCGAAAGCATGTATTTAGAGTATCTTTCACATTGTAGACCTATGATCTTAAAAATTCAGTACTGAAAGTTATGCAATAATTAAAAAACAAGTGTGCAATTGAGGTCACGCAAGTTTCCCAACAAAGAACGCTTTTGAAACAAACGTGTAATGCGAAAAACCAGAGGAGCGATGTATTGATGCCTCTTAATAATCGATATAAATGGTTCGACCACATCGTTTAAAACAAAAGCTACATCTCAAGTTAACCAAGCAAATTTCAATAGAGAAATTTCAATAAGGCTGTAAAAAACAGCACGAAAAGAATGATCAGCTCTCAGCATAAGTTTTCATCGTGAAGAAGTCGTGTGTATTTGTATGAGCAGCACAACAAATTGTTCTCGAGTCTGGCAAGAGGTATTCAAAGAGACGTAGACGTGCGAGTGAATTGATTTATTGACATGCCAACTTGAGGTCAGCTTTCATGTGATGAACGCCACACTGCAGCTAATGTTCAATACCTCGTTCTATAAGTTCTTCTTGTTATACATATTGAAATGAATGAAAGAAGGAAAATCAATCAAGGCGCACGTGGTGCTTAAGATACAAAACAATGCTAAAAAATAAAGCCAGCTAAGAAAAGTGCAGGGATTCTTACATCAATATTAAAATCAATTTAGTAATTATGGAATCAGTAGAAGTGGTAGTGAACGAACGATTACTTGCCCTCAGTACGAGGTGCAATGAAAAATTCAGAAAAGCAACTACATAGAAAAGAAAGTAGGCGAAAAAAATGAGGAGTCATTCCACTTTTTCAAGGTGGATAAGCTGCGAAGTTTATTACAGAGTGCCTAGGTAACTCAATATTTGGAACACTGTTGCGTATCACATTTAGTTGCAGGGTATACCCTGCCAGTAAATCCAAAATGTCTGTACAGCAAGACCCGTTAGAGTCTAGCGTATGCTCCTTGGGAGTTTTTCGTTTAGGCAGCGCGTGCATTTTTCCCAAATCGTGCATCGTTTTGCTTTTCCAGCACGATCTTTCTCGGCTCTCTAGATGCCTTGTCAAGCGTGAACACTGACCATCGGTGTCAGCACGAGGGATGCAAAAATTAGGATGCAAGTGATGGCGTCGAAGATGGCGAAAATATGTGACATCAGCTATACAGTTTTCTATATATACTCTAGAGAGGAACTGTGGCGTTAGTGTCTATGAGAGTCGCAACGAATGGCACTTCTGCGAGCATACACAGATTTGCCTAATCTTTTAAACTTCCTGCTCCGCTTGGCTTCGCGTAGCTTGAAGCTGCTTCGTAACGAAACAACAACCAGCAATAGTTAATGAGTTACGCTTCAGCACCTTAATCTATTAGGCTCACCGATTCAAATCGTGTCGTGAAGTTCTAAAGAGTCGTCTATTTGCTTTGAAACGAAAAACGAAAACACGGAAATGAACGAAGCCACAAATGCATTCGAAGCCAGCAAGCACGAAGTATAGGCAAAGCCATGTACTACCCACAATTTTTATGGTCTCTCACCGATCGCAGCACTAGAGTCGCCTTAGTTAATTTGAAGAAACCCCGTGAGATCAGCATGACGTGCCTGCAGCGCCATCGTGACATCCCGTAATGTGAGGTCAAGTGATCACGTCATCACCCGTTATCCTCGCTTCGCTCTGCCTCCACGATCGGCCCATTGATCTTGGAGTCTGTGGAAAATCAAATGAGGCACAGATACCTTGCAAAACCTTCGGTTCTAGATGTAGTGTGAAATGATGTTAGCCACTGAAAGCTGGCGGAATCGGGCGTGGGAAGACAATTACATCGACTAAGAAATAAAAGATGGCTCTCACTGTTTAGTCATTTGGGGGGATTGCGTAAGGGACCCAGCGATATTGCTTTTATAGCACTGTGTTGAGTAGTGAGGTACTTCCTATGTGTGTCCCACATGCGTTAGAACTTACGAATCTTAGGTTCATTCCTTTGTTTGCAGCACGCAAGTAGTGAGTAGTGGTGTTTAGACGAATTCTGTGGCACATACCTTCACACCATCGGACAATTGAGAGAAATGCAAAAAGTTACAGTGTCCCTCTTCAGAGGAAGCTTCCGAATTGTTAAACACCCTGTACTTAGAAAGATGAAAATGAATTTAAAAGATTGGTAAAGCAGAGGAGGAGCAAAGAATTACACTTCCTCATTCAGTACACTCGCTTGAAGAAACTGCAACAAGGCCCTGAGATCGGCTTGTGTTGAAGACCGAGCAGGCCAGGTTCTTAGAATCTTGTTGCCTTCGAGAAGGTGGTTGTACAGCTTGCGTAGTGCGGCTTAGGGGGCCACTTTTAAAATTGAATTGGGTGCACGCAGACAATATTAGCTGGGCATTTGGTATGGGCAACTCCAAGTCACAGGTGGGGTAGAGTCACGTCGTGATAGGCTGCAGTGAATATGCAGTTTGAGATCAGGATCCAAGGTACGCAGCGGTGGGCTTGTGAACGTCGGTGAATTTACCAAGTTCAACAATATATAGATGACGGGCTAACACACGAAGTGTTTTTGCAGTTTCTCATGAAGAAAGAGGAACGGTGGCACTGCTGCAGTCACCGCGGGCATATTGGGCAGCTTCGTCAACATTTTTATATATTTACAGCATGAACACACGCCTATACTCACACACTTAGGCACTAAATATGAGGGGGGATTTGCGTGTGTAAATGTGCCATGTTTTATTACTCTATTTATTGTTTTAAGAAATTAACATCCAGCTGGGCACACAAGTTATTTTGCGCCAGCTTGGTGATTTCCTTGAATACCAAAGTAACAAGGCAGCCACTGGAAGAATATTTTAAGAACTTTTTCTATATTACTTCGTGAAGGACGTTCTTGATTTCCGCCATGAGCGGCTGATGTGAACCTTGACCTCAAGCTGAGGATAGATTTTCTCGATAAGAGCCAGTGATGGCGAACTACCCTACATTTCACCCAACACACATTCGAAGTTGTCTCAGTCTTTGACACTTCGCAATTCTGCTGCGTACTGCCACAGGTTGCAATCATGCGAAAGAATAAAGGACGGTACACAGCCACAACCTCGTCCATTATTAGCCGGTGCTGTTTCTCACATTAATGTGGTGATCAAGACGACAGTGATAGTCACTGAGGCATCGCCCGGTTGGCTGCATATATTGCTCCTCAAATGAAAGCGGCAGGCCGTACACCACGCGTACGACACACTTAGTTAACTTGTTGATTGATATGTGGGGTTTAACGTCCCGAAATCACCATATGATTATGAGAGACGCCGTAGTGTAGGCATCCGGAAATTGTGACCATTAGTTAACTTGTTTCGCTGCAGCTTAGCGCATTTCTCTGGCGGGACTGTATTTGGATCCGACAGCTTGCATAGCTTTCCGAGCTTGTTGGGAGCCTAGAACACAACCTTAGCGATTGCCTCCTGGGCTGTCTTCTTCAAATTATAGAATAGTCCGTGCTTGTAGGGAATATACTTTGCAGCACTTGCTGGAAGCGGCATCAGCTACCGGCTTTTCCCCGTTTCATCAAGCTTCTCTTAGCTATTTCGTGCACAAAACTCTTATTTTGCAGAAAACAGACTATTATTTTAAAACGGGTGAAGTTTTTTGCAGAAAAGGCTTTGCTCGCAAGAAACAAAAATTGGTATTTTTAGTTGAAATGATATGAGTTGGTCACCTGAGGTGACCACCATGCAGTAAGAGTCTACTGGTCACTTTCGGTGAAAGTACAGCTATTCACTTCTATTGTACTTAGCGTTATATACTAATAAATATGCTTCCTGCACAATAAATATATTAAAAGTGGCTGATGTTTTTACTTCTATAAGAATATCTCGGGTTTACCGTCTAACGCGGCTTGAATACGACAGCAGCCGGAGGAAAACGAACGTTACATGGCACATTGCAACTCGAACGAAGTAGCCTTATCTCTGTCGGATTGCCGTAAGTTGTAAAAGTGCGCCATTGAAAATCCGACACGCGGGGCGCACGTGCTTTAAGAGGAACAAAAGAAGAAAAGATGGTTACCTTGGGCGACCACCATGCTGGAAAGAGTCAAAATTTGTTCCATGCCGAGGACTGCAGTTCAATTCGCAGCTAGAAATTTCCGCCTAACAGGTGACAGCAAGACTTTCTGAGGGCCTTCTTGAAGCACAAAAGGAGAATGACTCGCTTAACTAGCTTGGTATGTGTGAACAATACCGCAAAATTGCTTTGTTGACTCCGTGCTCTCACAAATATTAAGTACGGCTATCCTGAAATATACGCTTCCTTTACTTCCAAAACGAAACGGCCCGCCGGGCTGTAAACATATATAAGAAAGTCATAACCTATAATCCCAAAAACCGTGGTGCCTTGCACTTTAACTACAAAATCGTGAGCTAAAAACGAGTCGCTAAGAATAGGAGTGACGAAGGAGTCAATACAAACACCACTCTTCTGGAAAACGTTTTGGCAATCCGAGGGGTTGAAATTGAAATTTAGATAAAACTCCAAAAATGTCAAAAAACACTACACATATGTGTGATAAGGTCTTGCTATCAATGGTCAATTTAACAAGGTAAATATTTGCTACCACCCTTAACAACTTCACAAAATTAAGCAGCATCGTTTGGGAACCGGTCGAGATAGTGGGTACATCGACGGTATGCAAGTAGATTTCTAGAAGCCGCCGCATGCAATCATTCAAATAATGTTGTTCTCAATATTCTTAAAAACATATCTATATAACATACTGCGTACTTTGTTATTGCATGTAGTAAAACACAGGACATACGCTAATTTGTTGTTCAAACGCAAACATTGTGATCTTTCATCGTCTATGTGTCCGACGTCATCACGCAGCAGACAAGTGTCATAAAGTGCTCAGCATAGTGTCATCTTAATTAGCAAGTAAGCTTTGAATTTGCTAGATTGGCCGGGGAATACAAGCTTCATTATTTTCTTTCTAAAAAGGCAATAATGTTGAATTTCTCATTTTACACCATTTTACTTATTTTTCCAGGTTGCGCCGTGTTCGCAGCTTGCGTACGTCAACGGTTGGAGTGAATGACTACAAAATTTTTGTACTTCGCGCTTACTTTTTACCACACAAACCATAGAAGCAGTGCATCGCGTACTTTACTCGGGGGATTGACAAATCCCTCATATTGAGAGCACGTGAAATTGCCCATCCTATTTGGGCGCCTTAGTTTAACATGTGAGCATATCACAGTTATCGATATTGAACTTTGCAGATTCCACGTAATTTTAAAATCAATAATATGCGAAACATTCGAAGGAAAGATAACTGTGCTGTATTGTTTTTTCAGCAAGACCTTACGAAATTCCGCTAAGTATATGTACAAGTGTTGTACACACAAACATATTTTAAACAGTAACATGTTTGCCCTTGCATGACGATGCCAACAGCAACATTGGTATTAGCGACACCAGACACGGTATGCTGATGTGTAGTGCTTGTGCCCGCAAGGATGGCAGTCCTGGACACTGCTTTATGAATGAGCATCAGTGGATGGCACTGCACTGCAATGGTCATTCACCTGACGTGACGGCTATTTGATAGAAGTACATACGTACAGGTTATGAAATTGAATAGCCAGAACTGCAGCCAGAATTTACATTTTCACGAACATTACGGTCAACTTGAAAAGCTGTTTCAAGACATGACGTGGCTCTGTAACAGCATGCTTGATCGCCTAGCAGAATGCTCTGGTACGATTGCTGTTGTGACCATAATATTTATTCCATTTGCTCATTTGGTCTACGCTGCCGATGTCCACTTTCAGGGACGAAGATCCTTAGGGTAGACCTATTGTTACGATGCATCACGCCCCACAAAACCCGAACCAAACCTGAACACCTGCCTAACAAAAAACAAGACCATATGTGTAAACAACCGACTTTATGATCACCGTTGCCCTCCATTTGTCCGTATATCCGTCCATCCATCTCTCCACCGCCAATGTGTCGATTCGTCCATCCATGTGACCTTCCATACATCCTTGCGTCCAATCAACCGTGCGTCCATGCATACGTCCATCTGTTCATCCACCCATGACTCCGTCAGTCCATCTGTAAGTCATTTATACTGGTCGGTGATTTCAACGTCGTCATAAAGGACCTTGGGACATACCTATAGTTTTGCCTCTTTGTCGTCATTCACTCCGTGGCAATGCACTAATTTTTCTTAATGCTCTCGAAATAAAAAACCAATGTCTGTTTGCACCGTTCTTTGCTTGATATAAACTGCCAAGCACATTGCGCTTAACTACAATTGACCTTAATCCGACGTGAAAGCTGTACATAACAGTACATATAGAATGTTTATCAAATTCGATAGCCATTGCTACCCCCCGAATTGATGCTTCACGAACATCACGGCATATTTGAAAAGCAGTAGCGAGACTTGGCATGGCTCTGTGGTAGAATACTTAGTTGCCAAGCAGACTGCAAAAATTTGATGATTACTCCTGGGACCCTGACATTTTTTCTTCACATTCAGCGGGCAAACGCAGGCGATGCCAGCTTTTTCTTAACGCTCACGCATTGGTATTACGCATGCGTGTTCTCGCCGTTCCAGGGTAGATATAAAGTGTCAATCAACTGTGGCACATACCCGCCCGAATGTACGTGTCACTGCCTGACGTAAGCTTTCGATGATGCACGCGACAGGAATGTGACGTTGTTTATGTAAGGACCAGCGAGTCGTATTTTTCAAACCATCTAACCCTCACAAACTAATTTTCGTTCCTTTATTTAGGGGCTGATCACTACAGCACCGAGATGTATGTGCACAGATAGATAGATAGATAGATAGATAGATAGATAGATAGATAGATAGATAGATAGATAGATAGATAGATAGATAGATAGATAGATAGATAGATAGATAGACGCCAAAAGTGTACGCAAACAAACGCTTGGAATTATATACAGCCACGCTACTAAGTACGACGAACGATACGGCATGAAAGCACGAACCGTCTGCCAACATGCGCCGCCCTGAATGCCCTCAAGGCCATTACTCAATCAAGTTCTTTCTTCGTAACGAGACTTAGGGCAAACAGATCTGGAACAGAGAGCCCCAGCAAACATGGGTCAATTGAAACCACACGCATACGACACGCATACGAAAGCGTGGGCATTGTTGCACAGGCAGCGCCGTCGCTCTCTGCCCGCATGCTTTCTTGCAATATCAACTCGTGTTGCAGCCGCGGCGTTTCAATTTACGCGTCACGTGCCGTTTTATCGCACAGAATACACTCTACCATGCTTCAGAGAACAGCGAGTGTGCGTTTAGCATTCACAGTGCATTTTCTTCAGACGAGTAGATGTACAAGCTGCGTAGGAGCGGCATGGACATTGTTCTCCGACTGTTTGCGCGCCCTGTATACTGGCCGACGAGATGTGGCAACTTTGTATTCTTGCGTCTGTTCTCACAGGCTGAGTATAAAGGAATCGATATGAAATTCCCGTAACAGCACAAGCATTTGTCTTCTTGGAGCACGCGTTCCTTTCTGCTGTTCCCCGAGCAGACTATAGTCTCGGCAAGGAACAACCAAGTGGTGAAAGATGAACATATTGGCCGTGGTGACTCAGAGAGTCTATTTTTAGGTTATGTTATATTTGAAACACGAACGAGTACCGACAAGCACTAACGCTCACCTAAAAACAAGACAGCAGTGTGCAGATCCGGATCAAAGAAAGCGGGCGCATGAACTAGTGGGCACGTTTACCATGACACTGCTGATGCGAAGGGACTGCCGTATTACCAAATCCATTCTTTCGTGTTTTCTTTGTTCACACAGATTGACTGAATATGAATGAAAATAACTAAATGCACTGTAACTTAGTTGAATGGCTAGAAACAATTATGTAATATATTTCTGCATAGAGAAATCATTTTAAGGCGTAGATTTTACATGAGCCGCCGTGTTGGTACTGCGGTATTAACACGAAGCATGCATGTTTGATTACGGCCGCTGCAGTCGCATTTCAATCGAGGTGAAATGCAACAGGTCTGAAATGCTACAGCGATGGAGATACAATGCTTTGGTCTATGGAGGATTAGGTATTGTTAGCGAGGCTGTAATATGTAGGCAATTTCCGATTCAAGAGACAGGCTTCAGAAGAGAAAAGGAAATGTTTGATTAGGTGACCTCGCGCGTCGCAACGAGAGTCTCCCCACAGGCTACGATGCCTATTAAAGTCACAAAATAGGACTCGGGAAGTTCATTTATCAAGAACTGGAATTCACGTTTATGCAGCTGGTAGTGTGGCAGTATATACAAAGAGTGAATGGTGAGGAATTTATTAAAGAGTACCGATTGAACAGCCACTGCTTCAAGGGATGATTGAAGTGGTAAGTGCGTGAAATAAATCCCTGGATTAACTATAATGGCTACACCTCTACATAATGCTATGGCATCATCACGGTCCTTTCGGAAAATGATGTAGCTACAAAGAAAATTGGTCTGTTTGGATTTTAAGGGTGTTTCTTGTACACAAAGCACTTTTGGCGAATGTATGCACAGGAGTTCTTGGACACCGCTAAGGTTCCTGAGAAGGCCCCTAACGTTTTATTGTATAGTTTGTGTGTTCATCATGAAAGTAAAGTAGTTCGGTGTGTAGGAAAAATAGGGTTCTGTTGTTTAGACAGGAGATCTGAGTTTAAGCAACAGAGGCATCATCGGGCCCTGTTATTAGCATTTTTGTCTTCCTGGTACCCCAAACAGCCACGTCAAGCTTTCGTTACTAGGGGTACCGTGGTGTCCATCTGACGTGCCACAGCTGACGGCTTGCTCTGTGCAGGCCAAGAGAGTGGCAAGGGCTGGTGCGCCGTTGACCCCCCGCACCGCATCAGCATAGGATGTTGCGTAGAAAAGTGCGCACCTTTTCGCGTTTCCTTAAATGAGATGTTCTCTTTTACATTGAGCGTTATTATATCTTTTTCTTTTTTTTTCCAATTTGGACATGAACACGAGTACGCTGCAACATTTCCATCACAGATGACACAGTTAGGCGTGTTTGTACAGTTATCGTAGGAATGTCCTTGATGCGCAGAGCTTGCGCAAGTTTCTCTACTTCAACAGCTTTGGGAGCCGTGGCTGAATCTCTGCCATTTGAAACATCGCCTAGGATTTGGTATGTGTGGGCGAACGGCGAGTTTAATGTAACCTGTTTTTATAACTGAAGGTAGTACATTGCATGCATATGTCAATATGAGGTGCTTAGTGGGTATTTCTTTTTTGTCACGTCTGTCGATGATTCGTATCACATCAGTGAAATTCGGATCTTTACACCCATCTGAAAGTTTTTGTTCGGTCAGTTCAAGGAGGTCTGCTTCTGAGACGATTCCGCATAATGTACTCATAGATTGGTGAGCTAAAACTGATATTCAAGTGTTACCGATTGCTCCTGGATTGCCAAGTTTTTCAAACTGTTGCTTCAGAGGTAGTTCAAGGAGAGGGTCACCACTCGCCATCTTAGTTACTTTGTAGACTGATCCGAAGACTTCGGTCAACGACTCTGACACAACAAATGGTGGAATATATCTGGCTGCTTTATCTAGTGCTTCACTGTGAATGACATGGAACTTTGGAAATGACAAGCCGGGGCAGTTGAAGTATGCGAGTTCGTCGGCGCGCACCTTTTTAGGGAAAAGCTCCTAAAGCGGCAATCGTCCGTCCCTCGTCGTGATCGTAGTGCGTAAGCAGTCTTGCGCTTTGACCTGCAAGGTGGTGCCGGTGGGAGATTTATCCTGTGCGTTGTTGAACAATAAAAAATTCACAGCGTGCGCACGAACTAAAAGCCCAATTCTCCTGTCTGTCTCTCATTACCAATTAGCAGCCATTGGCATCTACATTGAGCCCTATTTGACAAGAAAGGGTCGCTACGTTATACTCGCTGAGCCTAACCTCCTTGGTTTTAGAAAGGTTTAGCCAGCGTTAAGCCGAAGTGCCATGATTACAGTGAACTAGTATATACTATGAACTCGAGGTAGTTAAACGTGGGAAGTAGACCCGAAGCGCAAGCCGTAAAAAAGTGTGCGTGTGCCACCTCTTAATTAGCCCTTGGAATGTCCGCTGGATGGCGGTGCTTCTATATGTGGAATATATGATGAAAATATCCGAGATGGTGGTACTTGGAGTGTTGACTAGATGAACGAACGGACACACAGACAGATGCTTGAATGGACGCGAGGATGGCTGCGCGGACGGATGGACGCTTGGACGAACGCAGGGACGGACGCACGGGTGGAAGTGCGGCCGCACGAAAAGACGCACACACGGACGGGTGGATGGACGCACGGATGGTCACGCAGACGGACGCATATATGATTAAAAGATGCGAGGTGGTACTTGGATTATTGACTAGATGGAGGAACGGGCACACAGACAGATCCATGGACGGACGCATGGATGACTGCACGGACAGATGGACACATGGACGGACGCAGGGGCCAATGCATTGACGAACGCAGGAATGAACGCACGAACAGACGCACGCACGGATGGACGGATGGACGCACGGACGGTCACACAGACGGACGCATGGATGGACGGAAGCAAGAACGAATGGACGGATGTATGCTTCGCCGCACTCTCCAGCATTCACCCCATAGATATGCTGCCCCCCTCCTTTTTTTTTTTGGAGGAAGACAATCGAGTAGACGGAGAACGAC
>NW_023613325.1:0-53185 GCF_013339725.1 Rhipicephalus microplus
TGAATTAGGAACCCCACTCCCAGTTCTCTTCTGTCAGCCAAGCCATGATAGCAAAGGACGTGCCCATTCTGTAGCACCGTATAGGCCTCATCTGTCCTCCTAACCTCGCTGAGCCCTATTATATCCCATTTAACACCTTCTAGCTCCTCGCATAGTATACAGCTAGACTTCCCTCACTAGATAAGGTTCTAGCGTTAAACGTTGCCAAGTTTAGATTACAATGGCGGCCTGTACGGATCCAGAGATTCTCAGCACCCTCTGCTGCGTTGCAGATCTGACCGCCGCCGTGGTCAGCTGCTTCGCAGCTGCTGGGGACTGAGGGCCGTGAGTTAGTTTACGTATGCATGTGGGAGGTAGTGGCCAGTTACTGCACCAGGGTGGCCAATCCTTTTCTGGGGAGGGAGTGCGTCACCGGCGGTGTTTTCCGGTGAGACCGCACCCCAGGCCTCTTAATGCAGTTCCATCACCACGCGAATTTTTTTTAATCCGGTTGGGAACGGCGTGGCACCGGGATTCGAGCTACGGACCTTTTGCATGCAAGGCGGATGCTCTAACCACTACGCCATCGCCGCCCCTGCAATTTTCCTGCAATTACTACTAATAAACAAATCACCTACAGCATTTCTAAGCAACATGCTTACTTTTATTTTGAAACTAATTGCCGACTTGATGTTTATTTTATCGTTAATACCACAATCGAAAGTGAATCGAGAGATTCAAAAGCACATTATCAATTTTTAACCTATGATCCTCTTATAGCGTCCTACTAAAGGAGATAACGAATACATATTTAATTTTTTATTTTTATTTCGTACTCATTCTTCTCTCAAAGTTCATCATTCATATGGAAGGGGATTAAAAAAACAAGAATAAATTATGTGTTGATTATTGATTAAAAGATTATATTGAAAACAGCGTCTATGATGCAGCGAGCACACACACACACACACACACAAAGTGGGACAGGTGCTGTCGAAACACTTGTTCCCGCAACCAAATCGTCGCTGATGCTTCCTACAACTACGTATTAAGGACTTTGAAGTTAAACGGAGCTACCGAATGTTAGTAAGCACTCAAGGAGTATCGGTGATAGCAAAGTTTCCTGCCTCCTTGAGAGATAAGTGTCGAAGGAAAAGCTTCATTATTTAGTGAGTTACTAACCGAAAAAGATAACCTGTTAGTGTCGTCCTTGAGTGAAACACCAACTATTGTCATCATCATCACCACCACCATAATCAGTATAATGACCATAATAACCATATACACCTATATATATTATATATATGCAAGGTTTTATGTCCTAAAACCACGATACGATTATGATAGACGCCGTAGTGGAGGGCTTTGGAAATTTGGACCGTCTGGTGTTCTTTAACGTGCATTAAAATCGCACAGTACTCGGGCGTCTACACCAGTTCACCTCCATTGAAATGCGACCGCCACGGCCGAGATCAAACTCGTGACCTTGGGGTCAGCAGCCGAGCAACCTATAGGCACTGAGCGACCGAGGCGGAACATCATATAAACCATCAACCATCATTTTGAACACACACATATAGTCTGTTCGCGTTTTATGGTTTACAGTTGATGCGTGGTTAGGGAGAGCTTACAGACCTCTCATGGTTCAGCACACAGTTGTGTAAATGGTCTTTGTGTTTTTCCTAAGCACGATCGCTCATTCAAAACAAAAGTACTGCAGATCAGGGGCGTAGCCGGAAATCCTTTTCGGCGGTGGAAGGGGAGGGGGGGGGTTAAGTGTACTTATGTGTGTTCGTGTGGCCGCATATATAAGCAAGCAAAAATTACAAAACACTCCGGGGTGGTTTGAGCTCCCTCCCCCTTTCCCTCTTGATTACGCCCCTGGTATTGATGTGCATGTTATTTGAGCCGTGCGAAGTGAATTCAGATCAGTGAGATGGCACTTACCTATTTTGTACTTGAAGGGGCTGCTGGTGGGTGTGCCAGAAACGAGCAAGACTGCCGCCAGGATCGGCACGATACGCTCGTGCATTCGGCTTTGGGGCAGAACACGATGGTTACGAAACCTAACGGTACCAGGCACGCCTCGTTTAGCGTGTTTCATTTCTCTGCTCAGGAAGAAAACCGCTGGGAATCTCTGAAAACTCAAGCAACCTGCGAGAAGTTCACTCGCAAGGTCAATTTACCGGGAAATGTGCTTAATGAGGGAAGTTGGAACAAGGACGCAGCTTAGGTGTCGAGGAGAAGTTCCACCACAGGAGAATTAACCCTAAGCGTGCTCTTCGAGCTTCTCCGATATGACGTCGTAGAATCAGATCAATAGCATTTTGCGTCCGCTGAAGTGCCTGATAACACTTAATTCACATACATCCATACAAGACGCGACGTATAAGCTTGCAGGAAAGCACAGGGAGGGGAAATCGTGTAGGTCGACTCTGTCTCAAGATAAAAGAGAAGGACAGACGAACTGTGCATGTCTTGAACTTCAAATGCACATCCACATACAATGGTTATGCGGATTTATCTACCAGTTGCTAAATGGGCTAGCGAAAAAAGAGCATTGGCCTCGTTTGGATGTCAACAATGAACATGTCAAGTGACTTTGAGAGTGGAAACTATTGTGGTAACTTATCACGGGGCGCTTAGTTGGGTGGTTTTTAAATTTACTTGGTTACGGGAATAATGAATTCAAAATCCAATTGAAATTTTAGTCGGTTATATATACGGAATTACGATTTTCTTGTATCTGTATATTCTTTAATGCTGCTCTATCATTGAAGAAAAAAGTAGACTTGAGAAGAGTGCGATTTTTAAACTGTTACATAACAAATTTAGACTGAACGCTCCAGAAATGTTCCTGCGATATTGTTACGAGGTTATCCTCTAGGCCTACGTCACGTATCTGCGAGTGACCAGATACTGTTGCGTTTATCTAACTTAGAAAGTACGCTGCAATCCGGAAAGACTACTTGCTCTCAGCATTCGACGAGTTGACCTTTCAAAAGGGAAAATAAATCACAGCACTGCTTCACTTGAGAGCAACTTAGGCGATTGATCTTCGAAACACCTGTTTGAAGGTAAACATTAAAAAAACACAAATACAGCGCTTTTGACGTGCTTACCACACTTGTACCATCTCTGTTACGAACTCTTTGACGGGCGTTTCCAAGGCTCGCCCTTTTGTCACCGTTGAGTCCTGCGCCCGCAAATCGATTTTTTTCTTAACCAAAGGCCTTTATAAGCTTCTCAGCATATACTTACGTGCTCGTCACGCGCATTCACGTAACACGAGAGCCGTGGCCGCGCTTGCCAGTGCGCGCCACACTTTGCTTACTTCACTCAAGACCCGAAGACGAGGCGACACGCCCTTCTCTGTCGAAGAGGTCCACCACGTCTCCAGTCTCGGTTAAATCGCACCGTGAGACCGCAACACGTGCGTAAGACAACCGCCCCTGGTTGGTCAACGCCTCGCACCTCGAGACTCGACTAAATCGTACGAATAATGCACTTGCATTATGATTATTCTTATTGTTTTTTCTTTTTCGTTATCTCTGTATGTCGTGCGGGATTCACGTAGCCGGGCTACTCGATGCTGCGGCAATGGGTTCTTCGATTATTTCCCGCTTCGGTTCGAGGGGCGAGAAATAAGCACTGTGGGGGGTTCGTCGAAGGACAGGTGACCTGCTGCCGCTGGTGGTTGTAGTGAGGAGATGATACACACCCGCGAGGGTGCGTGCTTGTTGCGGCTGAAGTAAGGCTGCAGTGATTATGCACCGCATTTCTTTCTTTTTTTCTTTTCCTTTGAAGCCGGTGGTGGAGGCGGAATTCAGTGAAGTGTCCTTTGTCACGATGAAGTAGGGGTTCCCAGCTACTCGTGAAGTGGTTCTATCGCACTATTTTTTTCCCGAAGTCTTTCTCATTGCATCGTCCCGTAACACGCTAAACAATTGTCACGCAACAATATTCGTTCGATGGACGCACTGTTCCACGTGTCACCTGGTTGTATTGGGGCCGCAAAGGTTGTACGTACAGTTCGAACGGAATACATTTCGAAAATAAAATAATCCAAAAGAAAAGTAAAATGAGGCTATCTTCGTGCTGTGTAAAGTATATATAGTGTCCCAGCGTATGGACGTATTGATACCGCCTTAAGAAACATAGTACTGCTGAATTCAACGTATGTATGTATGTATGTATGTATGTATGTATGTATGTATGTATGTATGTATGTATGTATGTATGTATGTATGTATGTATGTATGTATGTATGTATGTATGTATGTATGTATGTATGTATGTATGTATGTATGTATGTATGTATGTATGTATGTATGAAAGGAAAAAAAAGAAAATGGCTTATACAGCACAACGATACGTCGAACTGCTGACAATGCAGAAATAATTTGATAAGAGAAACAAGCACATGGATGACTTTCGCTTTTCACGAGTTGTCAAGCATTGTACTTATCTCAAGTGATCCGAAGTATTTGGTGGTGTGGTTGATTCTCGCAAGTGTGTCATCAACAAACCGTCGAGTATTGTCGGGAGCGCAAAGAAAGGCATGATGGCAGCAAATTAGGCATCGCAAAAAGGTAAACCCTGTATTTGAGCTTAAATAATGGAGGAAAGTTCTTTGAGAGGACAAGCCGATGTGGGCAATGTATAATACACAGAAACGAGGGCTTAGAACTTTCTGGTTTGCTGATACAGGAGAGGACTAGTGTTTAAGGCGACGCGCCGTCACGCACGACAAAGGTTTCTGAGTGCACACGACAAGGACGCATTTGCGGTCCTTATAAGAAGTGAAAACAGTGTTTAACTTGAGCTTGGCAATGCTCCGCGTGTTGCGATTATAGGCGAACTGCGGAGCATGGAGCCTATCACTTGCGTGCGGAATTTCATCGCGCTTCCCTGTGTTGTGAAATCAAGAAGGTCGTGAAACCGTCCAACGCAGCAACCAAATCATTTGGTGGTGGTGGTGGTGGTGGTGTTGCAGCAGGCGGGGTCAGCCTGGCTTGCATGGCCGGCAATTGTTCCGCCCGAGCATCTCCCGAATTTGGAAAATGTCACCACGTGTCAGACAGCCCAGTGTCTCGCAGGAAGACCAACAAAATTCGGTGCACGTTCCTCCTAGTTGCCGCGCGTCCTTCAGGAAAGATGACGTCATCAACTGTTCGGTGCCTATGACAGCCTTTTCGCAAGGTGCGGATCATCGCTGCTCTTTGCACATCAAACTGTGGGCAAAGCCAAATGAAATGTTCAATATCCCCGATGTCACCGAAGAAGGCACAGAACGGGGAAGCGTATCTCCCAGTCTCGAATGACCAGGCCGGGATGTATGCGGAGCCGGTTCTTTGCGGTACAACAGCGTCGCTTCTTCACGAGAAAGTCCATGAATTACACATGCCTGGTGTCGAAACTTGTACACCGCCTTGATTTCTGTACCGCCACTCAATGTTGGAGTACTTGTTAAAAACACAAAAAGCGGCAATTTCAACAGGCTGATATAAGAGCACTGAAAGGCATCTGTAAAATAGTCTATAAGTAGTTGACCGAGTCGGCAACACTGGCGCGATGAATGGACTAATCATCGTAGTGTCACATCACCTGGGCAGGGTGCAGGAGGCAACCTAATGGTCTATTGCATCGTCGGAAAACAAAGAATATTATGCTCTGTCCGGTGCTTGCGACTGACTCATCTTGTGGAGGCTCTCACTTCATTTTTTTTTCTGCATGAAACTGAAAGCTAGCGCTTCTCGTGCACAGCCATTGCTAATTTGTTAAGATTTGACCCTTTCAGAGTGATTTCCCACCAGGGACGTCGGCGTGTATGACCGCGCGCATTGCTGACACTGTCGCGGCAAACAAACTTCGCACAGTGCCAGACCGACGGGGGCCCGTGTACGTTAGGACGGGCCGAGCCGGTTGAGGCGGTATTGCCGCACCAAAATCATCTCCGAATGCGATGGTCCGGGAATACCGCCCTAAGTGTGATAATAATGAAAGAAAAGGGGGAGGGGAGGTTACGTCCCCAAACAACGATATCATTATGAGAGACGCAGTAGTGGAGGTAAGATGGTAAGTTGGGCCAGTTGGTTAGGATCCATCGTGAACTTATTTACAGCGCAACACCAGAAAAAACACAGGACAGGGAAGGAGAAAAAGAGAAAGAAAAGACGGCGCTGACTCACAACTGTTGTTTATTGAAAAAAACGGGGTGAAAAGTATATATATATAGGTACTGGCAGCCTACATCACGACATGCGCAGATCGCCGCTGTCGGGATTGAACCCGCGACCTTCGGGTCAGCAGCCGAGCACCCATATAGCCACTGATCCACCGAGGCGGACGTCCGCAGTGTGAATTCGCCTCGATATACCAGACAACGCCTAGCTGTAACCGCCATGTGGCTGTGAGAGACTGCTGAAGTGAGAACGTTGGTTTGACGCTGTGCAGGATGACCGCGATTCGATGGCGAGAAACGCAGAAAAAAAATTAAAATAATAGGTCATTACATAAATGTGCCGGAGGTCGCATTTAAACACTATCGTGATTAGAGCATCCGCCTCGCATGCAAGAGGTCCGTGGTTCAAATCCCGGTGCCGCGCCGTTCCCAACCGGAAAAAAAAAATCCGCGTGTTGATGAAACTGCATTAAGAGGCCTGGGGTGCGGCCTCACCGGTAACCACCACCGGGAACGCACTCCCTCACCAGAGAAGGATTGGCCACCCTGGTGCAGTATCTGGCCACTACCTCCCACATGCATACGTCAAATAACTCATGGCCCTCAGTCCCCAGCAGCTGCGAAGCAACTGACCATGGCGGCGGTCAGATCTGCAACGCAGCAGAGGGTGCTAAGAATCTCTGGACTACAGGCCGCCATTGGAACCTGAACTTGGCAACGTTTAACGCTAGAACCTTATCTAGTGAGGGAAGTCTAGCTGTACTATTCGAGAAGCTATAGGGTGTTAAATGGGATATAATAGGGCTCAGTGAGGTTAGGAAGACAGATGAGGCCTATACTGTGCTACAGAATGGGCACGTCCTTTGCTATCGGGGCTTGACAGACAGAAGAGAACTGGGAGTGGGGTTCCTAATTCACAGAAACATAGCTGGCAACATAAAGGAATACTATAGCATTAATGAAAGGGTGGTAGGTGTTGTAATTAAACTGAATAAAAGATACAAGTTGAGGGTAGTACAGGCTTACGCGCCTACATCCAGCCATGATGACGCTTCAGTTGAAAGCTTCTATGAAGACGTGGAATAGGCAATGAGTAAGGTAAAAACACAGTATAATATAGTGATGGGCGACTGTAATGCAAAGGTAGGGAAGAAGCGGGCTGGAGACCAGGCAGTAGGAGATTATGGCATCGGCACTAGAAACGCCAGAGGAGAGCTACTAGTAGAATTCGCAGAACGCAATAATTTGCGGATATTGAATACCTTCTACCGAAAACGAGAAAACCGCAAGTGGACATGAAGGAGCCCTAATGGTGAAAATAAGAACGAAATAGACTTTATAATGACTGCACACCCAGGAATCGTGCAGGATGTGGAAGTGGTTGGCAAGGTACGATGCAGTGACCATAGAATGGTACGTTCTCGAATTCGCCTAGACTTGAAGAAGGAACGACAGAAACTGATACGCAAGAAGCCAATCAATGAGCTAGCACTGAGAGGGAAAGTACAGGAATTCAGAGTGTCGCGGCAGAACAGGTACTCGGCTCTTAGTGAGGAAACCAACCTTAGCGTAGATACAATGAATGATAATCTGACGAGTATTATTACGGAGTGTGCAGTGGAAGTTGGAGGCAGGGTAGTTAGACAGGACACTGGCAAGCTTTCCCAGGAAACGAAGAACCTAATTAAGAAGCGTCAAAGCATGAAAGTGTCAAGTACAGCAGTCAAAATAGAACTGGCAGAGCTTTCGAAGTTAGTTAATAGACGTAAAGTATGCGATGTAAGAAGGTATAACATGGAGAGAACTGAACACGCTCTGAAAAACGGAGGAAGCGTCAAAGCAGTGAAGAGGAAACTTGGGATAGGCAAAAGTCGGATGTATGCACTAAGGGACAAAGAAGGCAAAATAACTACCAATATGGATAGGATAGTTAAAATAGCGTAGGAGTTTTACAGAGATCTGTACAGTAGCCGAGGCAACCACGACCCTAATACTATAAGAACTAGCAGTAACCCAGATGACACCTCACGAGTAATGATAGAAGAAGTCAGAAAAGCTTTGGAGAGCATGCAAAGGGGCAAAGCTGCTGGTGAGGATCAGGTAACATCATATCTGCTGAAAGATGGAGGACAGATTGTGTTAGAAAAACTAGCACCTTGTTTACGAGGTGTCTCCTGACGGGAAGGCTACCAGAGTCTTGGAAGAACGCTAACATCATCTTAATACATAAGAAAGGAGATGACAAGGACTTGAAGAATTACAGGCTGATCAGCTTGCTCTCTGTAGTATACAAGCTATTTACAAAGGTAATTGCTAACACAGCAAAGAAAACATTAGAATTCAATAAACCAAAGGAACAAGCAGGATTTCGAACAGGCTACTCAGCAATGGACCACATTCATACTATCAATCAGGTAATAGAGAAATGCTCAGAGTATAACCAACCACTATACATAGCCTTCATAGATTACGAAAAGGCGTTTGATTCAGTAGAAATATCAGCCGTCATGCAGACACTGCGGATTCAGGGCGTAGATGAAGTATATATAAACATTCTGGAAGAAATCTACAGGGGATCAACTGCTACCATAGTGCTTCATAAAGAAAGCAACAGAATACCAATCAAGAAGGGTGTAAGGCAGGGGGACACAATCTCCCCAATGCTATTTACCGCGTGCTTACAGGAGGTTTTCAGAAGCCTAGAATGGGAACAGTTAGGGATAAGAGTTAATGGAGAATACCTTAGAAACCTGCGCTTCGCCGATGACATTGCATTGCTGAGTAACTCAGGGGACAAATTGCAACTCATGATTACGGAGTTATACAAGGAGAGCAGAAAGGTGGGTCTTAAAATTAATCTGCAGAAAACGAAAGTAATGTACAACAACCTCGGAAAGAAGCAGCGCTTCGATATAGGTAATAGTGCACTTGAAGTTGCAAAAAGACTATGTCTACTTAGGGCAGGTAATAACCGCAGAGCCTAACCACGAGATTGAAGTGACTAGAAGAATAAGAATGGGGTGGAGCACATTCGGCAAGCACTCTCAAACTATGACAGGTAGATTGCCACTATCCCTCAAGAGGAAGGTATATAACAGCTGTATCTTGCCGGTACTTAGCTACGGAGCAGAAACCTGGAGACTTACAAAGAGGGTTCAGCTTAAATTGAGGACGACGCAGCGAGCAAATGGAAAGAAAAATGGTAGGTGTAACCTTAAGAGACAAGAAGAGAGCAGAGTATATTAGGGGACAAACAGGGGTTAAGGATATCATAGTTGAAATAAAGAAGAGGAAATGGACATGGGCCGGGCATGTAGCGCGTAGATAGGATAACCGCTGGTCATTAAGGGTAACTGACTGGATTCCCAGAAAAGGGAAGCGGGTTAGGGGGAGACAGAAGGTTAGGTGGGCAGATGAGATTAAGAAGTTTGCGGGTATAAATTGGCAGCAGCAAGCACAGGACCGGGTTAACTGGCGGAACATGGGAGAGGCCTTTGTCCTGCAGTGGACGTAGTCAGGCTGATGATGATGATGACATAAATGTACCTGAACATCAAAGAACGGTAATCGAAATTGCCTGAACCCGCCACTGTACAGCACGGGTAGATTGATGAATGCAGGATTACTGTATACAGTGATCCTGCATGCTCCAATGTATCTGCGCTGTACAAGCTACCTTTAGAGGTGGCGTATGCAGATGGACTAAACGCTTCATCGTGGCAGCGCACAGCGGGCTGCGCCACATCGGTACAATCATCCATGGGTGCTATCGCGGAGTGATGCCTTATGTTATGCCATACTTATCCCCCGCCACTCGCGGATTTCTGATCACGTTGATAACGTGGACGGACTATCGATGTGACCAGTGGCCATTAATTGATATGTGAGATTTAACGTCCCAAAACCACCATATGATTATGAGAGACAGCGTAGTGAAGGGCTCCAGAAATTTCGACCACCTGGGATTCTTTCACGTGCACCCAAATCGGAGCACAAGGGTCTCAGCATCTCCACCAGAATTTTCGCCTCCAGCATTTTCGAATCCCGTGACCTGCGGGTCAGCAGCCGAATATACCTTAGCCACCAGACCACCGCGGCGGGGTGACTATATTGGCAAGGCGCTAAAAGCACGAAAAGCATTGGCATCGGAAAAGGCATCGTGCCACATGTTGAGCTTGTGGCACGTAAAACACCAGAAATTATTAATATTAGACAGATTTAGTTGCGCGTCCACAGCAGCCATAGGTGCGCGGCCTGTCATTCAATGGCTGTTGCGCACGTGCAACTAAATATGTCGATTGATTACGAATGTCTCGGTTTCTCGTGCAGAAAGTCCACGCAGAAGCAGTACAGTCGCAACTAAACACGACTTTCAATATGCCATGCCGCTATCTCGACTCGAGCTTAGATGCTCGAGAGATGACAGCGAGCGTACCGGGATGATGTAAGCAAAACGGAAGCGATGACGGCCGATTAACTGAGTGTGAGTCCGGCTTATCGGCGCGGACTAAATCTGCCACCCTCAAATGTTGGCGTGTCACGCGCGCAAGTATACGTGAAACTACGTTCTCAGCGGATCAAAGCTGCGCTTCGGCCGCATAATGTAGCGCCCCTTCCCATTTCTTACTTGGCGCGCAGTGCTGTCCAGTTTGCTTCTTTCGCTGTGCGACGTGCAGCCCAACAATGAGCCGTCCTCACCACGTGGTCAGTGTAGCATCCATGGTAAGTGGCCACAACTCCTTATTTCCTATGTGTAGGAACCTATTACGCTGAGTAACTTTGAAGAGTGCGCTGTTAAGTGACCGCATCGCGTGTGTTCAGTGCTGAATTACTAATGGCTGGTCTCAGTCAACGAACTTTATTCGTAAATTGTCCTGACGGCCGATGCCCCTCAGACGAGGCGGTCGGCCATAGAGTAACAGTATGTTACTCTGGGTCGACTGCGGACTGCACACACGTCATAGAGAAAGAAGAAATGTTCTCTATGCCAAGGCCTACTAACGTTAGCAGATAAACAATATTCCCCTCCGCCTAATTTTGGGCCCTCTCGACAGCCCGAATTTGGACCTCCTAATTCAAGCTAGTGACTGTCGTCCTTCTGTTGTGGCCCACGTACGCGATCATTCGATACTCGCAGAATCATGCGTGCCATTTAATTTGTTACCGCAACTGCAGTTTTCGTTTTTCTTTTTTCTTACGTTGGGTTGCGTTTAATGGTGAACACTGGATAACTTGGCTAGAGTGTTTAGTTCGACTGCAATAAGTGGTCGTGATTATTATCGGATTGCGAGAATTTGTTTTTTTTTTGGAGGGGGGGGATGTTCTACTATACTTTATGTATGTTCGTGCGTGGGTATCTGCGTGTGCTTTCACATATGCATACAAAACTAGACACATGACAAGAGATTGAACACCACCTCAACCAAAGCTGGCGACGCCAGAGGTTGTGACATTTATTCTCTGCAATACATTATCTGTCGTAACTTCCTTCAGAACGACATCAACGACGGCAACTTCGCGCTTACCTTGAGAAATGAAGTTGCCCTAAAATTAACAGTTATTCTAACTATAATACAATGATTCATTACGACAGAAACGGGAGTGGGAAATTGTTCTAATTTCCCTCCTATTTGTAGCAATTGCTTTACAAATCGGAAACAACGTCGTCCATTTTTTATTATCTACTCTTCATCTCTATCTCCAGTGTACGTGCACACACACAGCGTCTGCGCGATGACAAATGGTTGGCGTTGCGAAAACGTGTTCCTTAGTGAAAGCAGCGAGAACGTGACTTACTTGGTTAATGACAACCACCGCGAACGACCTGCGTGCCACGAGGTGAGACATTTTCGCTTTCACATCAATTTGTCTTGTTCGCAAGTCAGCCCATCATACTTCGTCGCACTCGGCTCTGCTACCTTCTCTCCCTTTACAGCATGTCATGATGGTACTTAGTATCTTCAATTGTTCCTGAGGGAGGGGGGGTGAAAAGCGCCTTAAAGAAAAGCCACGCGAGTTTAATTGTTATCACCGCTTAGCTAGCTGCGCGAGAGTGGTATCGTGGTTGTTCCACGTGCAGTCACCTTCGTGTATTTAAATATAGGCATCGCGAATACGTTGGGAGCTTCCGCAGTCGTGCGCTGACTCCAACGCCTAAGCGGTCACGGCAACAGATCTGACAGGATACGGGAGCAGACGACGCAAATGGCGGCATGCCCCTGTACCCTGTTCTGGTGGGTCCTTTCAGGAATGCTCGCTCCAGTTTTATTTCAAAATATGATAAATTGTTACCGGCCGTGACATAACCGTAGTGTTACCGCGTGCGCACCCTGAGGCTAACGCTGTCGCGTCAAATTCTCGGCCAAAACGACGATGTAGGCGACGAGCTTGTGAAGAAAGACTACACGCGTGTAAAGTGCGGGCCGCTTCGCTCAACGATCAAAGCTTACTACAGCAGCAGCGAAAGTCACTGTCACGGCCACTGCTGCAGTGATGCTATCGCGGAGCGATGCCTCATGTTTTATGCTGTGTTGTTCTTATCGCCCAACACTAGCGGCACGCTGATCGCTTTCCTAACGAACACAGGCCGTCGCTCTGACTGCGGTCCAAACGCAAAAAGCGTTGGCATCGGAGAAAGCATCGTTCCGTGGTGCCCTCTCCGCCAACGTGGATAGTACTGTCGAAACAGCGTTCACGCTTGAACCCGTGTGTAGTGCCACACGTGCAAGGCAACGTGTAGTGCCATACATTACACGGGCTACACGTGTAGTGCAACGTAGCCATTATCCGTGTTCTTTGATGGTGCGCCTGTACTGGGACAGCTTAATCATGTCACATAGTGAAGTCCGTCTGGCTCTAAATCATAGAACATTTCTTCTTACGCACGGACAGTTTCTTGCAGCTCTCTCGTAGTAAGCCGCATAGCACTCTTGTTTATTATATTTTTCTACTCTATACTATTAATTACTGGAAATGCACGTGCCAAAACTGTACTTGTGAGGCGTAACGGGGGACCCGGATAAACGTTGTCAACATGGGTTTCTTCACCATATACCTAAATTTAATCGCACGAGTGTTCTTTCCTCTTCGACCCCACCGCATTGCGGCCGCCGTGGCGGGGAATTGAGCCCCCGCATTCGTGATTAGTCTATTTCTCAGTATTTTCCATTCTGGTTGCCGGCATTTGCCGATGAAGAACCGTGCACAACTCGCCGAAGAAGTTACCTTAAAAAGATATCTGCGCCCTCTCCCCGTCTCTTTCACACCAGTCTCTATATCTGGTTCATTGCACGGTGTTAACGGTTAAAAAATATTGCGCAGTGGGCCCCTCATGAATTGGGCTGAAAAGGGAAGCCCTCAAACACCAGCTTTCGGCGCTTATGACTCTGGTGCGATTATTCGACCTTGTTGCGCGACGCAGAGCGCCAGCTCCTGCAGTCATGCTTTGGGCCCCTAACTCGACGTTTGGTGACATCTGTTCGCTAGCGTATAGGTTGCCGTGCGTGCTTTAAACAATATTGGTAATTATAAAAAGAAATAAGTGCCGCAGCAAGCGTGTACAGTTTAACGATACTGGAGAAATCAATGGTAACGCACTTGTAAGGCTTGCGAGTGTGAGTAGACGCGTTACCGGAACACGTGTTTCGAGATAGTGTGGCATATGAGCGAATGAGTATTAAAGCGTACATCATTTTTTAGCGCGGTTTGTGACAGGTAGGCCGGCTATCTAGCACCTAGAGGATAGGACGTTCTCTCTCTCTCTCTCTCTCTCTCTATATATATATATATATATATATATATATATATATATATATATATATATATATATATATATATATATATATATACATCAAAAGGGAAACGCAAAAGACGACGACGCGCTCAAGTATGCATCTGTATCAACCCCAACTGTCCGTCGTGTTGTACGAGTGATCATCTCTTCCACTTTCTCTCCCTGCCGCACACACGCGTCTACCCGCAAACACGCACATACATACATACATACATACATACTCGCAAAAGTCTCGCTATAGTGATAATTACGAACAACTTAAGGGAGTGCTTGCAGCACTTGCGCGTGATAGAAGTGGTGCTAAGTTCACGGGAATCCATATGTTGGTCTCGCCGCCTGGTTCGTGGGTGCGAGCCGCACCTGGCACTCCAAGGTGGGACTTGACGGCAAGACCACTCGTCTCCCCGAAAATGAAGGAACCAAGAACACATATCGAAAAAGAAAAAAAAATTTAACTGACGTGATGGCAATGTGATATAGCTGAATTCATGGTGGTCGGCACGGGCCTGTCATAAGCAACATTAATTACCAGTCGTAGGGAAGATGACTGCTGCTAATGAACAGATTAAATACGAAAGGAACAACATTCAATCTTGCGGGTTTGGGAAATCAAGCGGAACGTTGGCTCATTTTATATTCGTTGTCAGCAAAACAAGCTAGACTGAATGGCTAAGTCCCACTTAAAAGCCGGCACTTCATCAAGGGTTTCGAAGAAAGAAAAAAGGTGTGCTTACGCTTTACGCTAATCTATGCGCGATAGTTATTAGTGAGTTTTAGAGTACCGTTTGCAAGCGCTGCGGGCATTGCGGGCGTCATAAGAGTTTTAGAATAGCGTTTGCCCTGCTGCGAACCGCAACGCACGATCGCAGCGACACCGTAGCTTCGAAACCAGCGCTTGCGGGCCACATGCGGGCCGCCATCACCGCCCGTAGCCTTGAAACCAGCGCTTGCGGGCCGCCATCACCGCACGCAATTTCGGATTTTCTGCGTGCGGTCCGCGAACGCCGACTCGCGTTACGACGCATGCGCAGTGGCAGCGACCGCACCGAAAGGGCTTGCGGTGCGTTATTCTAAAACTTCATATTGCCTGCCAATACGGTCAGTTCTATCACGGATAGTTACGGGCCATAAGCATTCTGTCATTGCGAAGGGTATTCCACACATTATCTGCCAGTCATCACTTTAATATACACAGTTATTTTCTTTTTCCTGTCTTATTGTTTACAGTTCATAAACGGTTATGCTACTGTTTCTCTCTCATATATTTCCCTTACTCCGAGCTCTGATTTCGCAGCGAAGCACCCATACAGCGGTCATTCGCAATTCTGTGACCAGTTACTTACTGAACAGGAAATTGTTATGATGAGCGGCCTTTACCTTCAGATTTTAATATAAGTGACCATGCCCACCCTGACAGAGCTCCAACGGTAACCGACAATGGGCGAATCGGTTGAAGTGACTGCGACTCTGAGAGTAATAGGAAATGTTAACATGTTCAGTCCGTCTGTGAGTGAGTGAGTGAGTGAAACAACTTTATTGACGATCTGGCATAAAGGGGGGAAGTCCGTGAACTTCGCGACGACGATTACCTATACTAAGACAAGAAGGCATATGAGCTGCGTAAGTTGAGCTGATCCCCGACGTATCACTAGTGCACTAAAATAAAAATAAAAATAAAAATAAATAAATAAATGAATAAATAAATGAATAAATAAATGAATAAATAAATAACCTTCTTGTGACACTCGAGGTCGAACAAACCGAGGTATGTTGAATTGATAAATTATAAAACAGATGAAGTGAGTGAATGTGCTTCAACGCAGCTTTGGTGATTATGCACCTTCACACTGTAGAATGACTCACTTTTTTATGATACCTATTTAGCTATACAATTTCACATTTTCTCGCAGTTAGCACGCAACGGCTATCGGTACATATGTAGCTTGCCTGTTTTCGTGTACTTCTGTTTGAAATTGCAACCATAACAACAAGCTTTGTACACCCTGACATATAGAGAACCAAACAAAGTGAGAAAAAATTTGGGAAATGTTTTTGACGAAGCGGGCAACACGAAGATGCTAATAGGAACCGAGAGTGGCGCAAGCAAAAGCGCCCTCTTATGGCGAAGGAACAAATCAAAATAAACTTTCAGCCTACTTAGTTTATCCTTTCTGCTGGCAGATGGCGACAGTACGCCTACTAGTTCCGTGCTTTGACTGGCCCCGATATGTGGGCCGATATTTCTTGGCGCTCATTTGAACTCGATAGTTCGTTTCACAGATATTCCGGGGTCGCTGGCGGTGTGAGCGAAATGTCAGTATCCTCTGCAAGCGACAATTAGAGGTAGTTGCAAATAAAGAAATAAGAAAGTATTTTCGGTTTCTGCAGGGTTGAAAAACGGGCTAGCTGGCATAGGTTCACACTGTAATATTGGCAGCTCATGCTAATCGAATGCAGAAATAGGGGACCAATAATAGCAGAGTTAAAGTTAGGTTTTTTTCACAGAAGAATATACAAGTATATACCACGCACGCACACACGCACGCACACACGCACACACACACACACACACGCACACACACACACACACACGGACCTCCGTGCCATGATTATCATATTTTGATGTGTCGTTTACCTTCATCATCAATTCACGTCACGTGATATGGCAGATCCCCCGTACAGTGGGAATCGATGATAGGCGAAGCACGAATGAGAAAGGTTTAAAATCAACACAACGTTACGAGGTCGAGGTAAATGATGCCGTACATGACTTCCGTGCCATGATTATCATATTTTGATGTGTCGTTTACCTTCATCATGAATTCACGTCACGTGATACCAAATTTAGTAAATGTGAAGCTAGCGCAACGGCCGTGGGCAGGCTATGAGCGTGGTATGTTATGTTTTTACATGACACGCGTGTCAAATATGTTTTTCATATAGTCATGTTATGCCACGCCAAGTTTGGTATTGATACCATTATCGAAATGGCCTGGAGAGCTAAAAGTCGTATGCGGCTAGATAGATAGATAGATAGATAGATAGATAGATAGATAGATAGATAGATAGATAGATAGATAGATAGATAGATAGATAGATAGATAGATAGATAGATAGATAGATAGATAGATAGATACACTCAATGTCGCCGAAGTTCGCTAAGAAATGCTTCGCATTTAAAAGAAACGAAGTGTTTTTAGACAACAGTTGATCACCGTGAGAATGTCCTTCTTGTATTTTTTCCTATACCTTCGCGTGTTACTGGTAATAGTTATCGTCTTTAAATAAGCCCGAGTTTCCGTCTGCGCTTGTTATTCTTTTTTTCGTCCGGTGAGTTCGCGCTGCCAATAATTCAATAATTTTGGTTCAAATGAGACTGATATTCGAACCTGCAACCCCTTCTCCCTGGAGCGGTCCGTTTAGTTGCTCGGTCCACTCGCATACATTTTCTTGCATAATGGCGTTGTGCTATTTTCCGACATTCCCCATGCTTCTAATACTGAAAGCCAAATGAAGTCTCGTATTCTTTTTTTAAAGGCTATGTCTTGTGTGGTTCCGTCTGCGTTGTGCGACGGGCTAAGATAAATTTCCCTCAAGGAGTTCAAGTACCGTATCTTGTATTCGCCTACAGCACTGTTGTGAACTGGCTAATGTTGATTAGTTATATCTAATAGTGGTTGGCTAAAATGGCTAAATGCATGGAGGAAGAGAAATGACTTTGGAACAGGAGCATCACGTCCCGCAACCAGCCTAGACAAACGAACGCTCGGTGAAGCTATCACAGTCGGCTCAACATGTGATCTGACCTTGGGGGTCAAGGTCACATGAGAAATGCAATTTTTCGTGACTGGGTGCCCTGTTGGTTTTAATCGAGCCATGCTTGTTCTATACGTGCGTGGCCTCCGAAGAGATTCGAAAAGAGCACAAAAACCTACAGCACGCACTGACGTTTTGATCACGTGTTTAGTCGACGCAGCTGGCGTCAGTAACTTTGCACAATGCGGCTTCTTGAGCTTATACTTCCTGTATGGCTAAATGAGCGCTGGTGCTTATTAGTGTTAGCTACGTATTAACAAATGTCATTTAGCTAGCTGTTCGCTGTTTACACAGAAACATTGACCCTGTTTAGCCCCAGTCTGATTATTGAATAAGTAAATATTCACCTAATAACTCCGGGTAACCTCAGACATTATTGCTAACCAAACTTCTTGGGAATCGCATATCGCAGCTTGTAAAATTACTGTTCCTGATACGCGCAAACCTATCACCACAACATTCCCTAGCTCTGCTCCGTCCTTACGAGTCTGATAGCATGTCAGCACAATTCCTTTACCAGGTATCTTCTCCACTATACGTTATATATATATCTACCAGAAAATTTGCGAAGCCAACTCCTTGTGCTGTCAACTTTATGATAAATGTTTTCCTTTTGCACTAGAGTAAAACGGTGGATTTACAGAACTGTCACGGCTAGCTAGGCGCAGTCTGAAGCACATGTCAACTGTGAGGCTGTGGGAAAGCAAGGCCGGGCAGCCACAGCAGGAAATGACAGGTCGATCATACGTACGTTTCGCGTTCTACGCTAGTGCACCACCGGCAAAATAATCGTAATAATAAAGCGTGTACGCTTGGTGATACAGGAGTCGACACTGCTCGAACCAGCAAACTCCGATCACGGTGCTGTTTGTGCAAGGGCGTCGAGCTAACGGAGATTGCGACGGTGGCACAGAGACGCGCAAGTGACGGCAGCGTTCGGTGGGTGATCTACGCACGCAATACAGTCCAGGGAGGGTTGGTGTGAGCAAGTGGTCGGTTACCGGCACGAGCTCGATGCAGGATAAACAGGGGCAACGAGGGCAGAAATAGCACGCACCAAGTATGTTTCTCTATGCGCGCACCCTTTCTTTCTATCCTTTTCGTTCTTTCCTGAGGTATCTGCGAGCCGAATGAAGATTGCGATGCGTATCACGTTCAGTGCGGCGTTCTGCAGTGCATCTACTTACAGACCGAGCTTAATTGACGGGGTAGATTTTACAAATGTAAAATCTACCCCGTCAATTAAGCTGAAAACAAAAAAAAAAGCACCTTCACATTAGTCATAATCGTCTCTTGCGCAGAAAGTGAGCTACTGCCATCCTTGATGAACACCGTCCCTAACGGGTGATTGTAATCCATGATCTACAGCCCTCACGGACTTATATGGAACAATGTAGGGCTTGTACATTTATTTCCTTCGCCTTCATTTTGTGGCATTACACTTTGAATGGAACTCTTAAATAAGTCTTTATGAATGAGCATGGGAAAGGTGGGGGTAACCCCCATTATTATATAAAAGGGGGCGCCATTTCTCCACTCATACCTTTACCCAGTCGGACATTTTGCATGACTTTTGATGTGCAAAATTCTGGCAACTCATTTTTCTTAACAATAATGGCGAGCGAGAGCACCCCTGATGTTGCATATAGGGCAGGGTGGCCGTTGGTGGCTACGTTGCGCCAAACTGGCTACTTTGCGACCCCCTCTGGCGACGAGCATTACAAACTGGGTCCATGCATGGCTACTTCCTGGCTACTTTTCAATTTCTACTCTGACGCATGTCAGCCCAGATGGATCAGTAGCTATAGAATGCTGGGGTGCTGACCCGCCCGAAGGTCGCAGGTTCAATCTAAGCTGCGGTGGTTGCATTTCGATTGAGGCGAAGTGGTAGAGGCCCATGTACTATTCGACGTCAGTGCCGGTTAGGAACACCAGATCGTCGAAATTTCCTGAGCCTTCTGCTACGGGGTCTCTCATATGATATCGTGGTTCCGGGACGCAATACCCCTAATAATAATAATAATAATAATAATAATAATAATAATAATAATAATAATAATAATAATAATAGTAATAATAGTAATAGTAGTAGTAATAGTAATAGTAGTAGTAATAGTAATAGTAATAGTAATAGTAATAGTAATAATAATAGTAATAATAATAGTAATAATAATAGTAATAGTAATAGTAATATTCTGACGCATTAGGTAATCATTTATCTTATTTTTTGAAGGTAAAATACACTGCCTTATATGAACCTTTCTTGACGTGTCAGCCTAAGAGTGCGCGCGCCCTCTCACCGCCCACAGGATGGTGCACATCGAGGCAATTGAAGATTACTCGCGGCATGGCTGCGTGAGTGCGAAGTTGCGTGCTTGTCGCCAATAGGGTGGCAAGCAAGCTGTTCACCTTCAAGTTATCGAAGCTATTTTTAAGAAGCTTGTTGACATTACTAAGTGTTATTTGCGGGCTGCTGAGCAAGATACAGACACCGATAGCTCGCAGCGGGTCGCAAGTGCTAGACACCGTCGCTCCAGTTCTCGAAACCTTTCACAAGTCCACTGATAGAGGACGCTGGGAGCAGCATCATGACTTTACCATCGACAAAATTTTGGGTGCATAGGACCGCGCGTGCAACTTGCATAAACAAACTATAGTTTAGGCCACGGGAATGACTCGTTGCGTGTGATGTCGAACGCGAAACTGCTGTTACACCGACTGCAACAATGAATTTTCTCTCCTGTTCTTTAACTTTCCTTCCCTTTCCCCTGTGCAGGGTATAGCCTACCGGGCACAGCCCTGCGCAACCTCTCTGCGTTTCTTTTATCTTTATTACATCTCTCTATTTTATTGAAGCAGCACATACGGTATGAGGACGAAAAAATGTTGGCGTGGAACAGGCGCCCGCAACGCTGGCAAGTGCCTATTCTACGCTTGACATGATTTACGTGAAATCACCGTGGATGCACCCTTTATGTATTCTTTAATTTTTTTCATTGCTGTGATTTTTACGAATATTATATATTATCTGTTAAATGGAGTAGCTGGTACTACTAAACGCGCTGACATCTCCTAACATAAAAATAAAAAAATGCACCTCTAATGTGTTTACGCTGTCGATGTTCTTATAATATCAATAAGCACCATACACGTGTGACCACTGTATCCGGCTTCGACATTTAACAAATAAGGCGATGAGACTTCACAGTAGGGGCTCTGCGTAAGTCAAGTGAGCTTTAAGTGAGCTTGTGCTGTGAAGGTCCCGCCCGCTTGGCTTTACGGCATTGTGCGTTATCTTCCCTTTCAAAGGGCCCCCTCACCAACCCGCGTTCAATGACGAGAGGGTTGTTTCTATCCTCGCCTTTGCTACCCGTACCACCGGTGATATTACCTTCTCGCCACTTATCCCGTCGCCCCGCCGCGGTGGTCTAGTGGCTAAGGTACTCGGCTGCTGACCCGCAGGGCGCGGGTTCAAATCCCGGCTGCGGTGGCTGCATTTCCGATGGAGGCGGAAATGTTGTAGGCCCGTGTGCTCAGATTTGGGTGCACATTAAAGAACCCCAGGTGGTCTAAATTTCCGGAGCCCTCCACTACGGCGTCTCTCATAATCATATAGTGGTTTTGGGACGTTAAACCCCCACATATCAATCAATCAATTATCCACTTATCCCTTCGTGAGGCCAGGGCACGAAGCCAGCACTAAATGTTGAGCCTACGAAGATTTCGCGCTTGTCGGCTTTTATCTCCGCCTGCGCAGTTTGACACACACAAAGTGAAGTGAGATAAGTTGATCGCGTATGGTAGTCAGGCGAAACAAGGAGGAATGCGTGGGTGGCTGCAAGGCAAATGAGGGCAGGAGACAACTGACATCTGATATTCTGCCCATGTGGACCAATCCAGAAAAGTGCACTCTTTAGACGTCACAGGAATTGCTGTTCTTGCGTCGTGAAGTGCGCCATGAAAATGAGAAACGCCATGAGAGAATAAGGCGTGCACTTTTGTGTATGTGTGTGTGCGAGAGGCTTCACTTTGATCTTAGCCATAAGGCCGAAAAGCGTAGGTGAGGGGCCCTTTGAGGCAACTCGGTGCGCTAAGTAGTGATCACTCGTTGCCAGTCTTGTGTTCTGGCTGCTGCAGATCACGCTACTTCATTGATAATGGATCAGAAATGTAATGATGGGCCACAAAGCGAAAGATCGATGAAGTTATGGAACACGGCCTACCAGTACACCGCACACATAAAGAGGTGAAGCGAGGTCAAACTCGATCTTTCTTATAACTGCGCCAGCAGGCGTGGGTAAAGGCACTGGTCCAAGCAGTAAACGTGCGCTGTCTATGGGTCGGCAGGATGCCGTGATCTGCAACGAGGATGGTGATTATGCAAACCAGTGACCGGAGAAGCACAGTAGCGATTGTTAAGAGCACGCGCTAATTACACACACTCCTTTAACGCTGGTCATTTAACGCTGGGTGTACATGATGCGTGCTATGCGATATGCTGTTCCTGTTACTAGCCGTGAAGCGGTTACGATGTAGCCTATGCATTTGTGTTGAAACGCCCCACTGACTGGCCGCGAGGCAAATGTTACGATTAATTTGTGGCTTCGGCAGCGTTAATCATCAATTATTCTTGCCTTGATGAAAGTGTTTAAACCATAAATTACGGTTTCGAAGAATCGCTTCATCATTTGATGGGGGTTGGTCTTTCTTACAACCGCTTTTTAAAAGTTGCCTGAGTCAACTAGCATGGCTTCTTCAGCAATTTGCATATGTCAGTTTTCTTTGAAAAGTAAACAGCGCTGTTCCTCACCTCTACACATAAAAGGGCGCAGGTTCGATTCTAGCAGCGCGCAGCGGCGTTCCGACAGCGAAGGGCAGGAGTGCTCGTGTCTTGAGCGCCTGTGCGAAGTCAGACAGGTAAGTCAGACAGACTTCGTAATTTATTTTATTTATTTATTAGAATACCCTGAGGGCCCACAGGGCGTTACAGAGGGGGTGGGTACAACATTTATAACACACAAGAAAAAAAAAGACAAAATAAAGAAACAAGTGTCAGATGCGCAAATTGGGAAGGCAACATAAGTCAACTAAAAAATGTATAAGAATTCAAGCACATACAAGACAAAGATAGATAATGGAAACTGCGTATAGTTACAAGCATTGCTGAGAAATTGCAGTCTTGAATAACAAAGGGTCTGTTATTGTTACAACGGAAGAGGGAACACTCCGCAATCTTCTTCTGCGGCCTTTCACATAGTCACTTCTATATACCTCTAGAAGTATATAGAAGATTGCGCAATTTCTGAAGCGAAAAATAAGTACTACAATGACACGCTACCTAACATGTTCAAAACTTACCCTAAGAAGTTCTGGAGCACTGTAAATCCCAAGAAAAGAGAGTCGGTGCCAGCACTCTGTGGAGAGGATGGCAACACCCTGAGCTTAACAGGCTGTGCTGAAAAACTTAACCTTTTTTTTTTCTGAAGTTCACACAATCGAGAGACCACTCGATAACAACCTAAATTTGCCACAGCTAACTATCTCTAATCAATTTTCTCCCATCACAGTTACTGCACACGGTGTAGCTTGTGCAATAGATCGTTTAGCTTTTAAAACCAGCTCCGGCCCTGATGATATTAGCGCTAAGCTTTTAAAACTAACCAGCCACTTCTCAGCCTCTTTGCTCGCGTTAATTTTTCAACAATCTTTAGATACCGGTTGCTTACCAGAGGACTGGAAATCTGCTTACATAATCCCAATATTCAAATCTGGTGATAATACTCAGCCCAATAACTACAGACCAATCTCTTTGACGTCCATATGTTGCAAACTTCTCGAACATATCCTATTCACAAATATAATGGCTTATCTTAATTTAAATAACTTGCTCCTAAACAACCAACACGGTTTTCGTCAAAATTTCTCATGTCAATCGCAACTTTTCGAATTAATTAATGACCTTTATTCTGCGCTTAACTCTTCTCGTCATGTCGATGCCATATTTATTGATGTTTCTAAGGCATTTGATAGGGTCCCCTACAAACGTTTAGAACTAAAAATTCGCAATCTGAAGCTTGAAAACAATACAACAACAATGGATACTGGAATTTCTTACTAACCGCTCCCAATCTGTAAAGCGAAGTAGCTACGTCTCGAACCCTACTAGCCTTTTATCCGGTGTTCCCCAAGGCTCGGTTCTTGGTCCTCTTTTGGTCTTAATTTACATTAATGACATAGCATGTAACATAAGTTCGCAAATTCGGCTATTTGCAGACGACTGCGTTATTTACAAAGAAATAACTTGCCCTACCGATAATACCATTTTACAATCTGACCTCGATAGGCTGGCCGAGTGGTGCGACACGTGGCAGATGGAAATTAATATAGGGAAAACTAAGCACTTGGAATTTAGTTCTGTTCTAATCTCTTTGCATAAGTCATACACCATAAATGACATTCGAATTAATTCAGTACAATCCTTTAAATATCTTGGGGTATTTTTCACAGCCAATCTAAACTGGACCACTCACATTGAACATATCACTACTAAAGCAATAAAAAAACTTGGCATCCTCAAAAGGCGACTATACATTGCCAACAAAGAAATCCGACTGCATGCATACGTTTCCCTGATAAGACCATCGCTGGAGTTTGCTTCAATAATATGGCACCCTCACACTGAAAATTTAACTTACCTGGTTGAATCAGTTAAAAACAAAGCTGCGCGCTTCATAACGTCGTCATACTTACCGTATGAAAGCGTGAGTTCTATACTGAAGTCGATTAATCTGCTCTCCCTTGCCACGTGCCGTAAACTTGCAAGGCTATCTAATTTTCACTCACTCTTCCACAGCAAATCCCAGTTTGCACGCAAGCATATCCTCCCGCCATCACACATTTCAGACCGTGTTAATCACCCGAACAAAGTTAATCCCATCTTCCCGAGAACAAAAACATACCAAAACTCGCCCTTAGCCCTGTCAATAACCAACTGGAATTCCTTGCGAGCTGATGTAGCCACTCTAACAGAATCATCATCCTTTCTGAAAGCGGTAAAAGTATTCTTAGAAGTTCCAATCGATTAATGTAGTTGCGGTGGTGTTGCTTATGTGAATTACTTGAATATTTTGTGTGTGTTATTCGCACCTGCACTTGTTACCTGGAGCGTATTGTATTTTGTTGACGTACCTTTTCTTCTGCTGATTTATATATATGTTTTTTATTATCCTTATCACCACTGTTGTGTGTACTCTTTTTTCAATTTTTTCCATTTAAGCTTTATATAATGATGCTTCTGAATATAATGTATTTTACACATGTTGAAAATCTTCCTAATCCCCCCCTATGTAATTCCCTCCCGGGTCCTCTGCGGCCTTTCACATAGCCACTTCTATACAACGGAAGGTCAAATATCAGTTTAGTAAAACAATGAGTTTCTTCCTGCGCCGATTTCTTTTGTTGATTTTGTGGTTTTGATATTTTTCGCCTCGATACACTAAAGTTCAATACAACAGTATCCACGACATTACGAGGTATGTTAGTTTTTATCCCTTCATGTCCATGGAACATGTACGTTCAGTTTCGACATAACGAAGCATGTTATCCCTGATTTCAATATAGCCTGAATGCTGCCCCTGGGGAGACCAAAGGGATCAACTCAAACTTTTTTTTGCGTGTTGGTCATACGGTCTAGTTTGAAATTTTAAATTTATTATACAAAGTACAGTACACAAAGTACACTAGACACAAGTAAGGGGCAGGGTTGGCAAAAAAGCAAATTAATGCCTGACAAGGTGCCGTAACCCGTCCCAGACTCTAAAGCGCAAAAAAAAAGCAGTAATGTACACATAATTTAAATGTTTTAACAAAGAAGCAGCCGCATTTACAAATTTTTTATAGGAACTTATAAAAAAAAACGTTAAATGAACATTTTATTAAGTACAGACCTGTCTGCAAGAATGAGTTTATAGCAAACAAAGCAAGGAATATGTGAAGAAACCCAAATTTATCGAATAACAAACCAATTTATTAGTACTCATTATTGAAAATGTCATAAGTGTATACACTTCAATTATAAATACAACCTGTGTGATACCGCATAAAGAGGAAAAATTATTCTTGGAGCCCTACTAGATATGTGTGTATCTTTTTTCTAAATGCAATTAATGAGCGGCTCTCTTGCACTACGGTGGTAATTGCGGGATGTGCATTTAATAGTTTAGGGATCATATGCGCTAGCTTTTGCAAGGCGTAGTTAGTCCTTATTATTTCGCTGCAGTATGTTATGCGTCTAAAGCTGTATGTATGTTGTCTTTGCGAATATGCATCATGAAAATCGACTGGGTCAGATTTCAATTTATCCCATATGATCATGGCTATCTTTTTATTTAGGATGTTTTCAAACTTCAATATGTCGTGTTTGTTGAAAAGTGGAGTGCATTGTGTTCTAGGCCGAACCCCTTCAATTATCCGAACTATTCTTTTCTGTAGTTTATAAACACATTCTTTGTTTGTGTTTGTAGTGTTACCCCATAATAATAAACAGTAATTTATACGCGAGCAAACTGAGGAATAGTACAGTTGCTTCGTTATCCGAATTGGCAAAAACATCTGATTTTCCCAATTACACCAATCGAGCGCGAAAGATTGGTGCGAACTTTGTTTATGTGATATGTCCAGTCGAGTGTTTTATGAAAAATGATACCGAAAAATTTTTGGAATGTGACCGCTCAATCGATTCCACTCGAAACTTAACTTGGATGTCACGGGGTATAGTTTTATTTTTTGGGCGAAAAATAACATATTTTTCGCGTGAATTAGTTGCGCGTGAATTTCGCGAACCCTTATCGTGTATTGCTGCACCGCGTTGTACATGTTTTTGTTTTTTCGGGTTCATGCGTGATATCCGGCTGCTGTGAAAAAAAATTATTCTCGTAAACAGCACGAAGCCACTTTTCAGAAAAAGATGAACATCTTCCTGACAAACATTTTAGTGGAGCAATTGACCATAATTTACCACAACGCACGACTACGCGGACACAAGAAAAAAAAAAAGGGACATATCACAGTGCATATTCAAAGCTGAACTTTTTAATAATAAAAAAAAAAACATGAATTGAAAAAAAAACTTCATCACACAAATGTGACCACACTAAGGCAAGAGAAAGCAGATCAGCCCCACCGTGGTGGTCTAGTGGCTAAGGTACTTGGCTGCTGACCCACAGGTAGCGGGATCGAATCCCGGCTGCGGCAGCTGCATTTCCGATGGAGGCGGAAGTGTTGTAGGCCCGTGTGCTCAGATTTGAGTGCACGTTAAAGAACCCCAGGTGGTTGAAATTTCCGGAGCCCTCCACTACTGCATCTCTCGTAATCATACGGTGATATTGGGACGTCAAACCCCACAAATCAAATAAGAAAGCAGATCAGCTGACATTTTGAACAATGAAAAAAATAAAACCCTTGATACATTCCTTGTGTACTCTCCTCAGCATAAAATTCAAGATATCGTACTATCCAATAACGTAACCTCACTATCATGTAGGGCTATAGAAGGCGTGGTAAATCGTTGTTCCCCCCCCCCCCCTCTTTTTATAATATGTCTTCTCAGACGTGAATAGCGTGACGCTACCTGCGGTAGGCTTTCGTAATTTTATGAAGCAGCTGTGTAAGCAATCATCGTAAAGGAGAGAGAAAAAGAGAAACACAAAAGAGATGCTGGGAGGTTGACCATTTCACGTCCGATTTGCTACCCTACACGGGAGCAGGAGGAAGGAGAGGGGAGAAAAATAATTGTTTGGGCTTAACGTCACAAAACCACGACTTGATTATCGGGGACGCCCTTGTGCAGGACCCTGAAAATTTCGACTGCCTGGGTACATTAACATTCACTGAAATCTAAGCACGGGCCTCAAGCATTTTCGCCTCTATTGAAAGTGTGACCGCTGTCGCCGGGATTCGATCGCATGACCTTCAGGTGAGCAGCCGATTACCATAAGCCCTGTAGACTCACATCAGACATCGTCTACAGCTGTAGAACTCGCCGCCATACGTGCACATCTCAAGTTTATAGTCGAAGAACCTTCGGAAACTTTGTCTATCTCCTCGGACTCGAAAGCAGCTCTTCAATGTCTTATGTCACCCTTTCGCCATGGAGCTTATTAACAGTTAGTAGCTGAAATAAGGCTTCTTCATCACCAAGTAATCGAGAAAAAGCACAGTGTATCAATGGATACCAGGTCATTGCGGTTTATATGGCAATGACCGCGCAGATAAGGCCGCTAGATCTGCACACGACGGTAATAAATACACAGCAAACCCGTGCTGAAGAACCGACGTAGCTACGAGACTTCGTTCGCTTGCACGTGATCTCACACTGCATACAGTGGAACTCAAGAGAATTCACAAACGCGTGCCTGCATAACTTGGATCCCGATCTGCAGCTTCGTCTTCCCTCAAGGATATCTCGAGCTGAGGAGACTCTTCTATGCCGCATGTGGCTTGGAGTGACCTTCACGAACGCATACTCTTATCTCATTGGGATGGCCAGCTCTTCTACATGTACATAGAAGAGCTGCAAACACCAATATTCGAGGCTGCGCCAATGTGCGTGCGAAATGAGGTAATACTTTGAAAGGTTTGGCGCTTGGGCAAGCTTGTGGGGAGTCATTTGAAAGTGTTAACAGAGCATAGAACGATTAGGCAATACCTAAACTCTTACTGAGGCAATTAATCATAAAAAATGAAATGACTCGCAGAGAACAAACATGTACATGTGCTAATATATGACCTTTACCGCAATACACCGGTCACCAGAACAAACCGTGTGTAGTTTAAGGAGTCATCCACCCAGAACAAAGCGTGTCATGTGAATTCGAACGTGATGTGCAGCACGGTTCTGTAATTTTCATGCGCCGTAAAACGTATTTCCGTAATACGTAGTGTGCTCAAAAGCAACCGGGAGTTACTGTTATGATAAACTTTTGAAGGAAGGACCATTGTACGTAAACGTCGGTAGAAAAGAGTTCAATAGCGCTCTTTGACCAGATGCAGCAATGGTGATCTGAAATTCATCGTATCAGACAAAAGTCTGAGACAACAGGCTCGACAAGGGGGCAGATGGCAACGTGCGCGCGCCGTCAGGTTGTACAGCGTGCTATACGTGAGTTACAGGCCCATGTGGGTGACAGCAATTTCACAAAACAAGTAAATGAGCGCAGGAATCAGGCAGGAAGAAGAGTAAGTGCAGAAAAAGGGAAAAAAAAAACGACCTAGAGCTACTATTGAGGCCACACGAACAACCCAGGCGCCCTGCGTCGATACTCAGACACGTGTAATGACGGCTCTGGCCTCTGATCGAGTCTATACCGTGCAACGGCACAGTGTACTGGCCGAGGATAAACCGAAGCGTTGTTTATGCGACGTTCGAGACACCCTGTCGCGCGTGTCCACATATTTGTGACGTTGGAGGACACTGTTGTTTTAGAACGTGCGTGCTTATTTCTTTTTCCATGGATGTGCGGCGAGACGGGCTTACACAGCGGTAAAAACTGTACCACTCGTTCGCGCCCAGCAAGATCGCTGCTGTGCACGGTGGGACCACTTTTAAAGCTATACGGCTGGCCTTGCAGACGAAAGCTCAGTCGCCCCTTGCTCGCGTATTCGGGACACGTGGTGGCAGTGCCTCCTCTGTAGTGGTTAGCCTAACGTGTCAATACGCACGGAGGAAGCTAACGCTTCCTTCATCTACGGACAATGTCCGCGCCCTCGGCAGGCGCGAGACGAGTGTCGCGTTATGAGCGTGTCTGGCACTCATTGCGCAAGTGATTTGAGCAAAAAGGGTGTCGGCAGAAGGGCTACGTTTCCACTGTTTGCGTTGGATAAGTTACGTGTAGCGAAGTGAGTGCAAGAAAACTGTTTTCTGCTTTATGTGCACAGGACGTGTCAGACAGCTTGTAAACACCCAAGAAAAGCATACAGTTGTAGCGCCTCGACGATAAAAAAAAAAAAGACAACTCGCGCACCGAGATTTGAAAGCACAGCGTTTGCTTAAAATTACTTCTCTCGCAGTATTAATGAAAACTAACTGACAATGATGCCAAGAAAAGTACAGGGGATGTTATTAGAAGTAATTGTAATTGAAACGTGAAGAAAGAAAGGTGGGCGAAAAGATAGCTTGCTACCGACAAGATCGTGGCAGAGGCAAGCTATGTTTTTGTTCACTTTTATTTCTGCACGTTTGCATTTCAATTACTCCTAATAACACCCCGTGTACTTCTCTTGGCATTATTGTTCGTTAGTTTTCATCAATGTCGTGTCTAGCAAAGAAAACGAACCCTTAAACCTGCATTTATTTCCTTCTTTGTAGCGGAGTCTCGTTGAGAAGCAATTAATCTCCTCTATAGATTGCAACCAACTATTAAAATTGTCGGAGTGGAAGCTTGGGCTAGTTGATGCGCAGTCATATTTGCAAGATTGTTTCAGCGCGCGAACAAAGGAAAAAGAACGGGGCAGACAGAAAGAGCGCTGACTTCCAACTAACTTTACTTCACAGAGTGGCAAGAATATATACGTATAAAAAGGATGATTACAGAGCATGAAGGTAAAAAAGCAAGCCTAATGTACACACCAGTAACAGCACGTGTGACGGGTCCTCTATTGCCTCAAAGCCCAGCCAGGTAATCACGTTCAGCCTGTGATAAAGCAACCGATGAAGTGCTTACGCATTTATCTCCTAGCAAGTGTATTTTTTCGGCTTCGATAATTTCTCGGGCAATAGAGGACCCGTCACACGTGCTGTTACTGGTGTGTAGATTAGGCTTGCTTTTTTACCTTCATGCTCTGTAATCATCCTTTTTAGACGTATATATTCTTGCCACTCTGTGAAATAAAGTTAGTTGGAAGTCAGCGCTCTTTCTGTCTACCCTGTTCTTTTTCCTTTGTTCGCGCGCTGAAACAATCTTGCGAAATTGTCGGGTTTTGTCGTTTTAAAACGGCAATTTTATATGAGACTGCACATTATTTATTATACATGATCTCTAACGTGCTCCAAAAATAGGCGGTGTTGTATTGTCAACGCCAAATGAAGATACGTTTTAGGGATCGCCTAGACAGAGTTAATGGTTCGTGGCTTCATGTCTTATATTCTTCGAACTACGGAAACATACCAAAGCTCTTCGTGCAATTCACTTTGCTGCAGGTTTCCATTTTCGTACCTTTTCTTCTAGCTATAAAACGCTAGTAACTCCGTATGGTTGATGAATTCATTCGGCATAAGTGGTGAGGAATATTTCTCCGAACAGGCACTTTCGTTCCAACTTTCTTGTCGTAGAGAGGCTGAAGTTTAGCAGTTATGAAAAAAGAACGAATAATTTAATCGTATTTTAAACTCGTCTTCTTCGCGTTCCCATATCTCCTTCACTGGCCGACAAAAATCATATACTCTCTTAAATTAGAAGCATTAAAGACAGCGGTGGTATCGCTTGGTCATAAAAAAAAAAGTGGTCAATTCTCACTGGTCAAGGCCACTTCCATAACGCGATGTGTTGGTGCGTACGCGTCCAATCACAGTCATTCTAATCATACTGCTTTGATACTACCGATTACCTAAAGAAGTTAATAAGACAACTCAATTACAGTATTTAACAGTTCGCTGCAATTGAAGTTGTGGAAGACAGTCTTTTCCTCACTGCCAATGGGAAGAGCTGTTTGAATTCCTTGATTGCTTCTTCGCTGTGCGAAAATATGAGACACGAGGAGCTATGAATAGCGATATTTATGCGTAAGTTGAGGAATCATAACTACGCTTTTTATGATGAGCATGCATGAAGTATGAGAGGATCGCGCGTGTGCAAAGTGTGCGACGGGAATACACCGACTGACGTTTGTTTAGGAAGCGCAAACCAAGACGACCGCTTTCTATCACTCTGCAAATTTGCTTTTAAGGAGCCTCGCACGAGCATTTACTTCGTGACGTCACAGTGTCCCGTATGCGGAAAACTGACAGCCGCTACGCGAGATCGACCTCTCGAATTGCCTCCAAGGCCAGTCGGCGAACGAAAATTAAGCGGCAAAGACAAAAGGAAAGAAAATGCGTCCATCCGTCCGTGCAGCCATCCGTACGTCCGTCCATGCATCTGTCTGTGTGTCCGTTCGTCCATCTAGTCAACACTCCAAGTACCACCATCTCGCATCTTTTCATCATATATTCCGCATATAGAAGCACCGCCATCCAGCGGACATTTCAAAGACTAAACGGGAGGTGGCACACGCACACTTTCTTACGGCTTTCGCTTCGTGTCTACTTCCCACCTTTAACCACCTCGAGTTCATCATATATACTAGTTCACTGCATTAATGGCACTGCGGCCCAACGCTTGCTGAACCTTTCCAAAAACCAAGGAGGCTCCCGGCGAGTGTAACCTATAGGAACCCTTTCTTGTCAGATAGTGCTCAATGTACATGCCAATGGCTGCGATTGGGGAATGAGAGACAGGGGAATTCGGCTTGTAGTTAACGCACACGCTGCGAATTTTTTTATTGTTCAACAACGCACAGGAGAAATTTCCCACCGGCACCACCTTGTAGGTCAAAGCGTAAGACTGGTTACGCACTACGACGAGGGACGAACGGGTGCCGCTTTAAGGAGCTTCGCCCATAAAAAAAATCACGCCCGGATCTCCAATAACTGTCAGCGCTAACATGAGAAAGAACCAGTCCCGACAGCGTTGAGTTTCGAACAATTTTTTTTTTATTCTCGCCCAGCACACGCCGCCCGACCGAACGCCAACTTCTTTGACAGGTGCCGCGTACCGAGGCGCTGCACAGCCATTCACTCCGCCTTAATATAAACTCTTTTACATCTGTGCCAAAAGAGAGAGAGAGAGAGAGAAAGGTCACCGTACCGAAGTGGCACAACCATGTGGTGACGAGACCACGGAATATTTGTGGCTGTGCTTCGTGAGCTGCGAGTCATCGGACGTGCGTCACGGCACGCCCTTTGTCAGCTTCCGAGGTACAGTTCGGCCTCCAAGCAAGATCTGGTGGCGGAACTGTACCGGTAAAGTATTCATAGCACACTTATGAACCTCGTATACAACGATGTTAGTGGCATTGGTAAAACCTTTCTTCACATTTACCTTACAAATCGGTTTAGTAACCTCCCCTATACTTTCTTTGGCATTAGTGTCTGTTATATTTTATTAATATTCTGTCAAAACACGGGGAAACGAGCCCTTAAGTATCCACGTCTTTCTTATATATATATATATATATATATATATATATATATATATATATATATATATATATATATAATGTATGTATGTATGTATCTATAGGTAAATGGCGGTGGCGGCGGCGACGACACGATGGACACAAGATGCGAGGAGGACACTCGCAGAGAAGAAGGAAAATTGTCTCCGCGCAGCCACATGCTCGAGGAAGCACCCATGTATATCGGCGAAGGTTTAGGGATCACAAAAAACTATATAGAGCTGAATGTCTACACTGCTTCGGTGTCTTGGATATATATCTCCGACCTGTTCTAAAACGTGCTAACGCGTCCTAACGCGTGCTTAAGTGCTAACAAGGGCTATGGTGGTAGGCCAAACATACAGTTGCGAACCTCTAGGAACAACCTCAGTGTGATACCGGGCCTTGCTCACAACAATATTTTGAGATCAAACGCTTATTTCTATTTTTTTCAGGCCTAGTGGTTTCTATAATGTAGGCGTTTACTGTACTATATAATCGAAAAAATAACATAAACAAATAAACACCTACGTTACTATTTCATGTGTAGCAATACTTACGTAAAAACGCCACGCGACCGAATACTTAACCAAAGCCGGTTTTATTCGCTCACTGCAAGTGTTTACCTCTCAGCATGAATTATTCTTCGTCTGCGGTGACCGTTGTATACGGCTTTTTTTTTTTTCGAGGTGCCGCTTATGAAGTGCCCAGACGTGCTCCTTTTTAATTAATTATCGATCGTTATCGCTTGCTTTAAGTGGTGTACCGTTAATGAGGTTGCCTTACCGTAAACCTTTTTTTTCTCTCGCCGTACACGGGATGAATACGAAAGGTCTCTGTCAGGAGCCACTTAAATTCCGGGTTCCCATGAGGAGCCTAATGAGTGCATCTTGACTTGATATATCCAATTACTTTCATGCGAACTGCAGGAGATGCCTGACCTCCATGGCGTGCCGGCTACGATGATGGGAAGAAGGGTGAGTTCTTTTGCGTGCAGCGTCTTAATTGCCTTGTGAGCCCTAGGTCTTACTAGAGAGGGCCGGCAACGTTATTCCGGAATGGTGAAAAAACGCTGCTGGTCGGCAGTCGAGGCTCCTGAGACCACGCGAGCCAGACACTTCAGCTCAGCATGAGACTTGGAATTTGCAATTTATTCTAAAAGAAACAGCTCTCTCGACTCTTTACAAATGATGCCATAAACTCCAATGACCGCTCAATAAGGACGAAGAAGAAACAGAACAAGAAGAAACATTTTATTTCATATTATATACAGAGATAAGCACTTGTCATACGTGTAGCCAAAGGCTAGTATAGGTCCGATATGAAAGAATACCTTGAACATCCTAGCACAGCAGAGACTAGAGACAGAAATACAGTGCATGGTTGCAAGATTTGCAAAACACAAAACAGAAAATGTTCATTTGTGAGTTGATTTCTCTTATCAGTAGAAAGCAATTTCATTGACTAAGAACTAACATACATCATATAACTGAAGAGCAAGGTAGGGTTGAAAAGACAAGGTTCTTGGCCATTGGCTGATTTGAGGACCATCGTGAGCTACGTAGTTGCCGTGGCCACCACGGGAGCCCGCCACATGCCCGCGCGTTCTCCGGCGATCTCTCAGAGAGCAGCGCGTTCTAACGCACACGCATGCACGCATGCACACACGCATACTGGAAGAGAAGGTGCTCAGTCACGACGCTCGCTGACGAACGGACGTAACTTCCTGTTATTTTGTCATCCCTGCTTCCTTCATCTGTAGTTTTTAGCACGCTCGTTGGTACGAAGTGAGACAGAAAGCGCTTGATGCCTGCGACGAATTCCGGCCCCTACGTTCGTACTTGATTCATCGTACTTGATGAATACAATCGACTGAACATGGAAACGAGAAGTGGATTATGCGTATAATATGGTCTGCGTATAATATTGGTCTGCCTAAATGGTCTGCGTATAATGGTCTGCGTATGGGCCAGTTGGTATGAATCCATCCTGGTAGGAAGCGCCCAGCTATTACACAGGAACACACGACACAAGCGCCCAACTTTTACACAGGAACACACGACACAAGCGAAACGAGAAGTGGATTATGGATTTCATCTTTGGGTCGTCTTTGGTAAAAGTACAAGAGACCACGGGGCTTTTCTAAATACAGTGCTAACGAACTCAAATGCAGCGTTATTTTTCTCTATGCTATGGAAAAGCATTTCATCTAATAAGCTAACCGATGATTCGTCGCCGACTCTTTCTTATCAAAGCGATTGATTACTCGGGGCTTGGCTGGCAAAATCCTTAACAACAATTAACTTTTTGATCAGGCGAAATTAACGACCCAGCCGGTTCTCCTCTGACCCGTATTCATGGCCCGAGGTATATACCCGAGCGGAAGCACTGCACGTTGGAAAAAAAAAAAAACGGGAAAAGAAATTAATATCAATATTGTGGTAAAATGACATCCAATATTATACGCAGACCATTTAGGCGAGCAAGTCTTCCTGGAGAAAGAGAATAAAGTGTGGGTTTGTTCAACATCAATGGCGCTTTCACAAACCGCAAGTATTCTTTCCCGTAGAACAAAAGAACACAATGCATTGACGGGCTAGTTGTTGCTTAACGACGGAGGAATGACGACCGCACACACTCTCAGATGACATCAGTTATTGCGTCACACACTGAGAGAGAAATGGAGGGAAAAGGCGGGGAGGTTAACCAAACTTGGCTCGGTAGGCTACCCTACACTTGGGATGGGGAGAAAGGAGAAATAAAAGAGAAGAAAGAGATTGAGAGGAAAGAAGAAGAGTAGGAAGGAGATGGATAAATAGTCAGCTCGAGACTACACAGCATGGTCTCAGGCGGTTTTTTCACGGGCACTCAAGAAGTCCGGTGGTCCTTATGAGGCACATGAGAGCCTTGGTGGCTTGGCGCGCTCTCGAGACCGTCGGCCAAGGTCCCAGGACCTTCTGTAAGTGGTCCTGGAAGGAAGGAAGGGAGGAAGGAAAGAAGGAAGGGAAAAAGGAAGGAAGGAAGGAAGGAAGGAAGGAAGGAAGGAAGGAAGGAAGGAAGGAAGGAAGGAAGGAAGGAAGGAAAGATAATAGGAGGAAAAGAATGGCAGGGAGGTAAACTAGCCTAGAGGCAGCCGGTTTGCTACCCTGCGCATGGGAGCGGGATGGGGGAGATGAAAGAGAGAGGAGAAAGGGAAGAGAGATAAACACAGCAGGTTCGGCAGCACACGCGCGCACACTCAGTCATAGTCCAGTCTTGTCTTTCGCGGTGTGTGACATTGCTGTTACAGCCGCTTGTTCATGTCGCGTAGGAATTTCAACAGAGCTTTTTTCGCCTTCTGTTGCAATGTCTTCTCTCGAGCACTTAACAGAATAGTGTCCACGGACATTTGGGTGTTGTCGATGCGCACAAGAACGGACGCCAGTGTCTGTCTCTGGATGTCCTACAACGGACAGTCGCACAGGATGTGGTGTAGCGTCTCTTCCCAATGACAGGCATCACAGAGAGCGTTGTCGGCCATTCCTATGACAAAGGAATAAGATTTTTTTAAATGCCACTCCTAGCCATAAGCGATGAAGAAGTGCGGGTTCTCTTCGGTCGAGCTCGGTGCGCGTGCGGAGAGCCATCAAAGAGAACAGGTGGTGTTGACGATTCGTCTCGTTGCTTGGTGGGCACCATAGTGAAAACGTGATTTCACGCGCAAGTCGTCGAAGATTACTGGCTGCATCGGTCCGTGAAAGTGGTATGGCTTCTTCTCGTGTTCCTTGAAGAGCTGCCCGCGCGGCAGTATCGGCATGTTCGTTCCCTATGACGCCGCAGTGACTTGGCAGCCACTGAAACGTCGCATAGTGCCCTTTCTCGTGTGAAGTGTGGAGAAGGCATCGAACTTCGAAAACAAGCTGTTCGTACGGCCCGCAACGCAGTGCTGAGAGAACAGATTAATGGGCAGCCCTTGAGTCGCTGAAAATCTACCATTGTTGCGGTGGTTCCCGCTTGACCACACAAAGTGCAGCGCGCAAAGCAGCTAGTTCCGCTGCTGTAGATGCCGTGGAGTGGTCAGTCCTAAAGCTGATGGTAACATCCCATGGCTCAGACATTTGCAAGAAAGAATAGATCTGAAGATCATGCGCAGTAAGCAGAATGTACAGAAACCAACACGACACGTGAACCACAGAACATTGTCATTGGAGAGTTTTTTAAACCTGCGCGGACAAAGCAATTGCATATCATGAAGACTGGTGGTATATGTGCAGTTTTGTTTTCTGTGAGCTACAAAACAAACTAAAATATGATCATTGCAAAACAGCTACTACGGTGGCGTATTTATGGCGTTGTAGATGAAAGCTTAAAAAACTAATTCTTTATTGTGAGCTTTGATGTGGCGAATTTTTACTAAAGTAAGATTTCGTTATTTTTTAATGTGTTAGGTCCCTCCAAGGCCAGAAATGGATGCGATGAAAAATATTGCTTCATCTGTAGGTGATGTCGAGAAAGCAGAAGCTTGTTAAGGATCCTAATTAGTTCTGGTTCAGTGTTCTGTCTACATCTAGAACTTTAGGCTGGATGTGATTATGAAAGCACGGTCGAGAGAAAACTGGCACAGCTGCAATAACCTTAAGCCATTCATACAGTATGAAATACTCGGTGCGAATGTCTCCAGAGAGAACGAAACTGAAAAGGCCTTGCGCCGAACGCGACCAATTATTTCGCGCCTACGCAAGAAATGACGTGAACAAAACAGAGCGAAAAGAAAGCCACATCGGCCATTGGGTAGCTGCTGCTGGGAGACAAGTGAAGAGGCAATAAATGAACGTTAAATTCAGAGCTGCCAAATAGCGTTACCGTCGTGTCCAAGTCTTCTCCGATGCTGTTATTTATATAGATAAGGTGCACTTACGCGCGAACGGCACTCCTGATCTGCGAACTCTGTCGGCACTGACAGTTATTGCGAGCGCAGCTATTGCGAATGGCGCTCGACGAGGAATCGAAAGCCCGCCTGTCTTCAAGGTGGTCTTGCACGCTGCTTCACTTTTAATCATGTCCTCTGTGTTTCACATGGACAAGCTCTCTGAAAGCTTCCATTTATGACGGTTTCAGGTTATGAGCTGGTGTGTAGCTAAAATTTTGTTTGGAAACGATTCTTTCATGAAGATTTATTTGCCTTGCCCACAGTATATGACATTTCGCGTCGGCTCGAAGGTACCTACCGCGCCAGGAATATGTTACTGTACATATTTCATTCTCTGATTTGTGTGTGTGTGTGTGTGTGTGTGTGTGTGTGTGTGTGTGTGTGTGTGTGTGTGTGTGTGTGTGTGTGTGTGTGTGTGTGTGTGTGTGTGGTGTGTGTGTAGTTGACGAAGCTTAGCTGCCAGGGCTGGTTGGTACTGGATCTGAAGGATAACCCGTTTTAGGAGCGAAGCTCTTTAGGCCCTTGCGACGTCCATCCGGCTTCAATACGTCCGGGCGCCGTGCACAGTCAAAGCGCAGGTGCGAAAGATGCGTGCCAAAAACTGGCGCGCACTATACCATCGTGAACTCTTGCCGGTGCCCGGGTTTCATTTGACGCTGATAGTACGTTCTTGAGTAGCCTAATGCTGTCATGTGCACCAGTCCTCGAAGTTGGAGCGTGTATAATAATATCCAGCCCCATGGGCTCGATTCTGGGCTGCTTACGACATAAAAGTAGTTTCATGGTGAGAAGCGACGCTGCCATTGCGGCCTGCCGTGTACCAAGTCGATAAACAATTATAGAAAACCACCGCGCTGGAACGCTTAGCACTCTCGCACTCACTGTTGGCAGCATGAAAGTATATCATACAGTTTCCTAAATATAACGAGAGGGGACTCAGGCGCTTCGATCGTACAGCGACGATGGGAATGATGGTTATAATATACGGATTTGCCTAACTATTCTTCTTACTTGCGGGTGGCGTATCACACTTGGGGCTTCTTTTGTGGCTGCGTTTAGGTTTTGTTTCGAAGGAAACAACGAACATTTTTAAACTTCATAACCGATTCGAAATGGATGGCCTAAATGATTAAGCTGGTGTAGCGCAACTACTGAACATTTGCCGATTGTTGTTTCTTGACAAAGCAGCTTCAAGCCACGTACGCGAACACATACGGAGTGAGAAGTACGAAAATTAGACAAATCCGTGTCCACTCCCATGCTCACTGAAGCGATGTGCGTTGCAGCTCCCATAGACGCTAGCATCAGAGTTCCCTCTAGTGTATATTTAGGAAACTCTATGGAGTATAGGACTTCATATTTGCTGCAGATAGAAAAACTCTGATTACCAATGTTTTGTGGTATTTTACACTACCATTTAGTGATGAGACTCCCCCACTGGTAAGCTTCCTGTTGCGCTAAAGAAGATAGGCACCATAAACATTGATTGTTGGTCTCTTTGAAGTTGCTTTAGCTTCGTTGGTTCGGACAGAACGATTCAGTCTTCGGACACGCTGGCATTTGGAGCGTGCAGGGTGCTCGGCGTCGTTAGTGGGAAAGAAAACCATGTATAGGCACCTTCTTTTGATTGAGTTAACCTGCAGCGCCTCTCTTAGGAGCTTGGAGCTTGCTCGCCAAGGTTTTTATTCTCGGGGCGTGTCCCTTGGCGTGTACGGTTGAGGTGCAGCTGTGCAATGCACCCATTACACGCCCACCGGAACTTTAATGAAGAAGGGAAGCTCTCACTATGTCATTCTGCTGACAAGCGAGGCACCCAATACGCGCCTGTAAGGCAATATGTGCACTTTACGCTGCGAAGAAAACTCGTCGACAGGCGGACCGCGAAGCAGAGGAGGCACGCAAGCGGCGGCAAGAGAACCTGGACTCGGGAACTGTATCGGCATTGCCTTCTCCAACTTTTAACTCCAACCTCTAATTCAAGATCCCCTCGCCACATACTTCACAGACCACTAAATTGTAATCCTCAAAAAAAAAAGCGCGTCCTACAGCTGTGTAATCAGTAGTGTAATAGTCGTATGCATAAATGCATCGATATGTAAGTGAATACATCTTGTCTATATGTAGGTGTATATACAATCATCCCTATAACAACGCGCCATGTCTTTATACGATGGCAGAGTACTTGTACGGAGGATTCACAGGCTCTTCCGATCAGTTCCGAACAAGCTCCTCTATCGTACTCGGCTGCTCTGCAGATCCTCCCTGGCAGGGATAGCCTGTCATCTCAAGCTTGGAGGTGCTGCTCTCGTCTGAGTACCCGGCGTTGCAGCTGCTGTGGTGACTCGGGTTGCCGATGTCATCGCGATGAGAGGCATGGCCGTGTAGACATGGCGGTGGTGCAAGGACCCAGGGCAGTCCAAACACACTTGCTAATAAAGTTTTCTTCGTATGTCTGTCGTGGGGGAGTTTGCGGCATTTTGGTAGTTTGAGTGTGTCGCCAATCGACCACAGACCAGGCTCCAAAAGTTCTCCGCACTTAAAACATGGTAATTATTAAGTCACTATTGATTGCACTATGAAAATGATGCACAGGATGTTTAGAACAAATGTTAAACAATTCAGAGTACAATGTACTCTACTATAGGAGAGCAATTTATTGTCACAATTCAAACGATCACTAATTGTGCGAAGCGCTCATGAGTCTGCGTTGAAAATATTGTCGGAGACGTCAATAACATTTCAACAGAACATGTGCTTGTTAAACATACATTGAGGATGATGACAAAAGAGACTTCATTTACATGAACATGAATATGAGATGACGGGGAAGTAACATATACATTCGATGTTTCACACAAACACAGGCACACAAAAATGTGTCACAAAAGGACAGATACACACATGAATATTGCAAGGTAAACAAGTAGCACGAATACAACATGAATATGTACATTTCGCATATTTATATGTTGGAATGTCGTTTCTGCCGTTGTATCGGCACATCAGCCAACCAATACCAGGCCGGCCGAAAGACAACTTTCACTCGTCCGTCACAGGCCGACACAAGGGGACAAGACGAGTGCCGAAGGAATTCCGCTTCCCCGAGAAAGCAGAGCTCCTCCGACAAAACACAGCAGCTCCGAGTACTGTCGCTCTATTATCGGGAAGAGCGCGCGGGGCCGGTGTCCCGCTGTAACCACCCCGCTGTGGTTGCGCCAGAGGCAGAAAGAACCAGCAACAATGAGAAGACAAGCAAAGCGGCCTCGAGAATGACGCTCAGAAGAAACGAAGCGATTTACTCCGAGGCAGTGAAATCAAGCATGTACGGCTCTCAAAAAAAAAAAAAAACACGACCAATGTTGATTTGTTTTTCTAAGGGAGCAGTTCGGGCATGGTGCTGACTGGACCACTCTCCACCTTTCGAGGTGGTCGATAGCGGGAAGCACACCCCATACTAGGTGCCACATGAATTCTCGGAGGTGCCTAGGCAGAAAAGAAGCCGTTAACGTGGTCCAAGACACCGAACCAGAGCGAGCATGGCGGGCTGGGGGAACCAACGGAAGCAAAAAAGCAGCAGATGTCTCAACTATGTGGTTGTACAACACATCTATGCCAAGACAGGTCGAGTGGACATGGCGAAAAAAAAATTCAACACTTGTTCACATAAAAAAAAAGGAAGAACGAGATCTCACACGCAACTATACAATAAGTGCGCGTTTATTCAGTAAAAAGTCTGCATTCTTCTTTTCAGGGCCTGGCCATACGACCAGCTAACATAACTGCGATTTTCTAAAGTTTTTTGAACCTTTCAGCTATACTGCAAACTTTGAGCAAAAACGACAATGTATTTCTTCCGCAGCAATGATTTTTTATTCGATATCTTTTATATGAGCAGTCATCTTTATGGAGTGGACATCGAAGCGAGCAATAGCTTGTATCTGCTGATAATGAAGTTTTCTGTCGTCAAAAAAAAAAAATGACTGCAGTTTCCCGAGTGGGAACACTGGTTAGCATGCGGAGCATATATGTTGAACTGCGATAAATGCGGTTTGTAATTTGCGACATGCGTGTGTGTTATGAGTGAACACGAGTGAACATGAGTGAACACGCACGCACGTATGCTGCGAAAGACTATGTTTATTGATGAGACGCTTTGGGTATTTTGAGCAAGATGGCTTTATGGTCCGTAAAGTGAAGGGTGAGTGGGTCTGGTTGCAGCGGTCAAAGGTCGAAATTTGCAAAGACGTGGTCGATGCACGTCCCGCGAACTGTGGTCGGATGATGTTTGCCGTCGTGCGTTGCTCGTTTCAGCGAGTGCCGCCTCCATGTAGTCAACCACCCAGTCGTACTTGATGACGTCGACGTTAAAGTCGCCAACTATCACGAAGGGTCGTCGTTGCTGTCGTGACCAACCTTGGACCAACCGACGAAGGGCGGCGCGCCCCGACACTCGGTTATGGTGGCCAGAAAGAGAGGTGTCAGCATCATCCCGGTCGCGCCTTGAAAGGAGGCGTGCCGGTATTTCATTCGGCCGCGGAGCAGCGCTCAAGTCACCACCGTGATCGGTCGAGAGCGCTTGTCAGCCGCTAGCGCGGCACTTATAGTCGCTTGCTCGAATGCTCGCAAGCCGCAACGTCTGCGCTTTGCCTATTTCGACTTGTTCGGGTGAATACGTGCCAATGTGACTATGCAACAGTGATGAGTAAACATCAAAAACACTGCTTTGCACCTGGGTGCAATGCGGGATATGCTTCGACCCGCAAACAAGGAAAGAAAACGTCTCTCTTATCTGCTCCCGCCGACGATGAACAGCGCAAGGCCTGGGAGCGTACAATTCACAGTGCTGACAAACCACACGAAAAGAACTGCGTTGTTTGCGAAGCTCATTTCGACGTAAGATTCATCGTCCGTAGCTACATGAATGTTATCAATGGGTTCTTAGCAATTTCGGAAAAAGCTGTACCTAAGGAGGGTGTGTTCCTGAGTGAATCAACTGCCGAAGGACTTCACGTCACTCTAACTAGCATCTTTTCCATCCGGCACTATGTCACGAAAACCTTGGGCTATAAATTCTGGATCAAGAGAGAGCACAGTTTGCAAGGTTATCTACAACAAGGTCGGGGAGAATGATCCTGCAGGAGCTGGGTCAACACCCAATGGCAATCAGGCACAATTACAATGATATCCCCGACAACATCAGGGAGAATATCACGGTGTCTCCTATACCAAGAAACATGCATCCAGAACACAACGTCGGAAAAAGAGTAGCGAGGGCCGGGACTATACTTCGTCAAGTCTCAAACGAGGAACGAGGGGTCGTATTTGTTGACGCGGCTTCCTACGCCAATGGGAAAGCGTTTGCGGCAGTGGTGGTCGATGGGGCTGGCCATGTCGTTAACTCAGCGATAGTCAGGACGAAAGACCCAATCATTGCGGAACAGGTGGCCATCGCCTAAGCACTCAAGATGGATAACATTGAAGTCGTCTACAGTGATTCCATGGCAGCACTACGGGCGTTCGCCAAGGGGACGGTTTCTGAACAAACGCTGAGAATACTGCAAGGCAAGAACATAACGCATCATCTTCTCAGTAGGTTCCCAGGTCACCTTGGACAAATCAACGATTCCCCTCCCAATCTCAATGAAGCAGCACACGAGGCGGTGCGAGAACTCTCTAACCGCGCCTCCCCAAGGATGCGTTCTACCAGTGAAGGGTATAACCGGGAAATTCTTACAACATATAACGAGCTCACTAAACATTTCTATCTGTCTAGAATGATTTTCCCTCCACCTCACAAAAATCTAACCCAGCCCCAAGCACTTACGTTAAGGCTTTTGCAAACGCGGATGTACCCTACTTTGAAAATGTTACACATCATGTACCCTGACCTATACCCAAGTAATCCTTGTCCACATTGTGGGGAAACAGCTTCATTAGAACACATGCTCTGGCAGTGCACCAAAATCGCTCATATATCGAACATCACCTCTGCCAGATGGGAGGCGGCAATCCGCAGCTCATCCTTGACAGATCGGCTCTGGGCTGTCCACCAAGCCCGCGAGGCGGCTGAGGAGCTTGGCATCTCAGTCTCCACGTGGGAGCTGCCCGCAACACAGTTATCTGTGTTTTGGAGGACCAAATAAAAGTTTATCCAATCAAATCCAATAAATTCTGGATGACATCTCCCCTCTGCCAAGATGCACTTAATATCTTTTTGGAATCCTGAAGCAAATGTCTGGCTCGAATGATCACGCTTCACTGACACAATTTTCGATCTCCGTGAATTGCCTCAGTTTATACAGTTTGGCACAGTCACCCTCCAGTGGACACATACCTTTCGGAGTTCCGAGTGGCCTTCTATGTCCTGGCATCCACATTAATTCAATAAAATTGCAGGATAAGCTGGAGGAGCTGCTAGATGTGGGGCGCCTCAAGGAGGTTCATGAAATTATTATGGCTTGTGAAGCCCTCCCTGACCACACTGATCTCATTGGACGCAAAAGTTACTCCCTGATCACTTATTACGTGAGTGGCTACGTGGCCCGGAAGAAGGTGAACAAGTCGATGTGCAACGAACGTAGCAGGTTGTTGCTTCACTCAGAATTCCAGCTTGCTTCCGGCAGAATCATGCCTTCTGTACCCGTCCGAGTCCTCAACAGACCTGCTCAAAGCTACGGAAAATGCGTTCGCGTATTGCTTCAATTTCAATAAGTTGAAAAGTGACAGCATAACATACCTTACCTCTTGTCTGCCCGTGAAAAGGTTAAATATGGTGGGGCTGTGAACACAACGAACTGGAAGTGACAAATCAGATAAATAGTTTCTTTAAACTGACCTGAATGCATTTTCTAGTTAAAGAAAATGCGTCCAATCAAAAAAAAAGAGAGAGAAAATGAAGTTCTTGAAGTTGAGACGTATGACTTAACTGTCAGTATTAACTCAGCGAACAAGGTTTTATTTTATGTTATTGTGCATTACACACACTCTGTTGTTTTTTGTGATTTTACTATTGTCTTGTTCACATTGTTATAAATCTCCGATTAACAACTGTGATGGCACTGTCAGGCTGTGTTTCACATATGCAGAAATAAATTTTTTCGTGGACTGGTTTGTTACTGTATCTATGCTTGCCAATAAAATCTCAATGTCATATGTGTATACGTATGCCCATTGTATCATCGTATATTTACTGTTCTCTTTAGTTGCTTTATTCACTTGCTTTAGCTGACTTTCATAAAGCTTGCCGTTTTCTGGAAGCTTAATGCATATGTTGTGTTTATTGTTGTTTTTTGCTCTCGAGAAAATAAATGTCTTGCTCATAAAATGAGATATTGATTGCGCAAGTAATAAAAAAACAGTTGCTAGTATACCTTTACGTGCATTGAGACTTCACAGAGAACACTACCACATAAAATTTGAAAACTGCGCAGATTTTGTTTTGGTGTCAAGCTCATGGCAAGTCACTTGATTCTCTATGTTCTAAGCTTCGTAGCTGATATACTACGAAGTGAATTGAAAACACAAGTTTTCAGTGCCAATACACGCTTTGCAGCACGCCGCCAGAACTGTGACAGCTAGACTTTGTTATATTCCGCATGGTAGCATGAAATATTTGCATGAATAACGACTGATACGCGTGGGCCGGCACGAGGAGGAGAATCTAGATTAGCGACCGCAGCGCCGCCACATCCGGATGAGTTCTCGCTTGCTCTTCGGTGCGCCGATGCTGACGCCTCTCCTTCTAGCCACCATAACTCAGTTATTTAAAACGAGCGCTGGCCCCAGCCTACGCATGCGCGCATTGGCATACAGCTGGCGCACGTAAATCTAAAGGTCGCGCGGTGCTGCAGGGGAGAAGCAAGCGCAGCGCGCGCTGTGTTGAGAGGAGGAAGGGAGGCACAGACGGCTGGCGGAGGAGGAGGAGAGGCTGTGGACGGCGAAGGCGCATGACTAGCCCCTAGTATAACATGCTCCGCATGTAAAATTCAGCACAGGAGACGCCATGGGAAAGAGATGGTGGAGCTCTTGGGCATCAATAGTCGTTTACAACCTCAGAAATATGAGCAGATCCCACGTACAGTGGCAATCCATGATATGCGAAGCACGAATGAGAAATGTTGATGTCACTTTAAAATCAGTACAGCGTTGTGAGGCGGAGCTAAAAGATGCCAAACATGACTTCCGTGTCATGATTATCGTGTTTGTATGTGTCGTTTACCTTCGTCATCAATTCACTTAACGTGATACCAAGTTTAGTATATGTGGAGCTAGCAAAATCACCGCGAGCACGCTATGAGCGTGGTGTGTTGTCATGCTCTTACATGACACGCATGTTAAGATTATCATGTTTATACCAGTCATACATTTCGTCATCCGTTGAAGATACGTAACACCTAACTTGGTATATATGGAGCTAGCTAAACGGTCACGAGCGCATCATGAAGGGCCCAATATAATACAATGTAACGCTGACGCGCGCGCACGCTGGGAACAGTGACGCTACGTTAAGAAAACACGAGAAACTCTATAGTCTGACGTCAGGCGCGAGCAGCGCCTGTCGATGTGGCCCGATGGCAACCGGCGCGAAATGCGACATGCTGCATTTCACACCGATGCGGTACCCATGCAACACTGCGTAAGTAGTGGTAAAAAAAACATTTATTTCAGAAAAAGTCTACTAGAGAGTGCCGACGTGGCCCATCGGCGTGCTAGAGTGGCAAGATTCTATTCCGGGACGCCAGTGGAGCTGGAAGCTGCCCGTGCGCGCTCCACCAAGGAGCGTTGTCCAGCCAAGGTAGAGCAGCTGAGCAGGTGCTCCTCCCAAGCCTCTCTAGTTGGGATAGGAAAAGGGGATGAGAAAGGGACGGGATTAACTGGGCACGATGCTACGACATGATATGTGTCGGCGAGGACATGACAGGTCGAGCAGGTGCCATTGATTTCCGGCAAAAAGTGCCTGGCGACCGCCGGACTGATAAAGGTGTTCGTCTGCAGGCGGCGTAGCAGTCGTTCGTCCGCTTTCTCCAGACCGCGTGCGGGGTCCGGGTAGAGGCGGCGCGAAGCCCGGTAATAAGCCAAAATTTCGCGAAAGCGCGTCAGGTTGGTATTGCCAATTCCATCTCGGGACATGGAGGGCAACGGCCCGGACAGGAGAAGCGCGGGCAGCGGCATTTGCCGCCTCGTTGCCGGGCAGGCCCGAGTGGCCTGGGGTCCAGACTATACGAATGGGATGAGGGTTAAAGCGCCAAGAGGCTGCCTGTAGTAGGCTAGCCGCCAGCGGGGCAATGGAACCCTGAAGGTACTGAGAACAAGCCGAGCTCGAGTCCGTCAGGATGGTGCGTGAGGCAGGGTGAGAGGCGGCCAAAGCTATGGCAACCTCTTCAGCGTGCGTTACTGTGTCTACTCGAAAGGAGAGGCCATCGACGTGTTTGCCCTCTGTAATCACGGCCGCCGTGAAGGGACCCGAGGAGGAGGGACCCGAGACGTCCACGTAGAAAACACCAGGACGATCGGAGTGTCGCGTATGAAGGGCCGCGGCGCGTGCTAGTCTACGACCAGGATGGAGTCGGGGTTCATATTACGGGGTAGAGGTTCCACCCATAGCTTTTGACGCCAGAGCTCTGGTACCGGCTGCAGAGGGTCTTGGTCAGATATCGGGTTAAGGCCAAGTCTGTGTAGAAGACGGCGCCCTGAAGGCGTCTGCGACAGTCGATTGATTTGGTTAACGCGATGAGCTTCACGCATCTCTGCAGAAGTGTTGTGTACCCCCAGAGCCGCGAATCGGCTGTTGGAAGTTGCAATAGGTAAGGTCCAGAGCGCGTTTGTATACTGAACGAAGAAGGACGTCCAGCTGGTGCTCGTGTCGACGACGCAGGCGAAGGTAAGGCAAGGCGTAGAGGACGCGACTGGTCACAAACGCGTGGGCCAATCGGAGGGAACTGAGACCCGCGGAGGCCGCCGCGCTTGGTAGAAACTCGCTGTATCATGCGGCTCACCTGTTCGCTTGTGCGTCTGAGGCCTGCTATTGTGCCCTTTGGATCCAAGGACGATGTGAGGTTAAGGCCAAGAACCCGAATATTTGCACTGACGGACGGGCCCGGACGGAAGAACAATTTGAGGCTGTGGTAGCGGAGAGACTGAAAGAAGAGCCGATTTAGCTGGAGAGCACTCCAGGCCGCATGAACCTGCGTAGGTGTCCACCAGAAGGGCAGCCTTTTGCAGGGCGTTCTTCGATTTGCGCTAAGGAGCCGGTGTTGGTCCAGATTGTGATATCGTCCGCATATAGTGCGTGTTGTATTCCCTCGACTTCGCTTAGAAGAGAGGGGAGGTTCATCATCGCCAGGTTAAAAAGCAGAGGAGACAGGACTGCCCTTGAGGTGTACCCCGCGTGCCTAATAAGTACGGGCCGTGTTCGGTAGAACTTAAGGCGAATGAAGGCGGTGCAATGTGATAGAAAGGCGCGAATGTAGTTGAAAGTCTTCTGCCCGCAGTTGTGGTAGACAGGTTAGTGAGTATAGTGCTGTGTTTGACACGTGTCGAACGCCCCACGGAGATCGAGAGCGAGCACGGCTTTATCGTTATGGCGCATAGTAGTCTGCTCTATGATATCGTGTTGAAGCTGAAGCAGGACGTCCTGCGCCGACAGATGCGTAAGAAAGCCAAACATCGTGTCGGCAAAGGCCTCCCTGGCCTCCAAGTAGGCGGAAAGGCGTTCGCGAACCATGGTTTCCATGAGTTTGCCTGCGCAAGACGTAAGTGAGATGGGCCTCAGTGCCTCGATACTAACGGACTTTGCCGATTTGGGTAATGAAAGTGCACGACCAATTGGTCCATTCCGTTGGAAGCGGAGACCAGTCCCATATCGAATTATAAGGTGGAGTAGCGAGAGGTGTGCTTGGTCGGGAAGATTTGCCAGGAGCGATACTGTGATTCCGTCGCGTCCAGGGGCCGTGCCCCTCGCATTTTCGTGAGTGCAAATCGTAAATCAGAAAGCGTGTATGGGGCTCGAGGTCGAGTGTTAGGGGCGCCGAAATACGTAGAATGCTGGGCCTGCGGGCTCAATTGTGCGGCGATGTAGCGGTCACAAATTCTCGCGCGAGTTCATCCGATAGTGCCCTGAAAGCATGCAGAACAACGGTGGAGCTGGCGTTGCGTTTCTCACCCTGGTTGGTGGAGGGATCGAGAAGGCTTCTAAAGAGTCGCCACGCACTCTTAGAGTCATCTGGTTTGCGCCTTCGAACAGGTGTCTGCCCAGTTAGCATCGAAAGTTGTCGAGTATGCGGCCGCCCTCTGCAGTGAGCGCCTCAATGCGAGCGCGAAGTTTCCGATTAAGTTTGTTGCGTTTCCAGCGCCTTATGAGCCCGCGCGAGCGTGCCAAAGATGTAGGAGGTGTGGATCGATTGCAGGAGTCAATTAGAGGTTGCAAAGGGTGCGAGTGTTCGCTTGTTTCATAGGAGAGCGTATGATGCCCACGCTGCATATTCGGTCGAGGAGAGGCCGGCGGGGAATGGTTGCCTTCTGACTGAGTCCAATCGTGAGACGGGCTTGGCCCAGTGTTGGCGCATTTCTGCCGCGGCGTGAACGAAATTGCGGAGTAAAAGTGATCGCTGCCTAGGTTTCGCCTAAATTTTCCCATGTAGCATCGGCGGATGTGACGGGTGAGGCAGAGGTCGGGCATGTGTCTCGCGTGACCGAGTTGCCGGAACGTGTGGGTTGTGCCGGATCGGTAAGAAGCGTCGGGCTCAGCGAGGAAATGAGCTCCTTAAGCTCTCTGCCCCGGGCCTTCTCGTAGTGGTAACCCAGTGAGGGCTGGGGGCATTAAGTCCCCGACAATCACCAGTGGTTGTCGGGCCGCTATACGCAGCTGCCCGATGGAAGAGATGCGCAAACGAAGCCCTCGCAAGGCGAGGGGGGACAGTACACGTTTAAGATATGTATTGATGGTTGGCCCCTCCGCTGAGACAGCACTGATATCATGCAGTAGTCGTAAGGAAGATCCAGATCGAGTCAATCTGTACCGCCGTGTAAGCTTTATGCACGAGAGGCATGTGGTGGTGCCGCCTACATAGGAGCAGTATCCAGAAAGGGATGGAGCAGGGCCAGATTTCTTGGAGCGCCAAGACGGCCGGCTGAGAGCCAGTGAGCTGAGGAAAAGGGAAAGATGTGAACGCTTTCGCCTGTTCCCGAAGCCTCCAGGGTTACACTGTATGATCTCGAATTTAGACGCAATGTTTGAACGGGACGTACGATTGGTAGCCATCGTGACTGTCTTAGGTTTTATATTTGGTCCTCCATGTCCCGCTCGGAATCCTCAGAGGCAGGGAGGGGCACGGAGGCCGTAGTGTCCGCGGCGGGCGTGGTGGTAGCCACCTTACGACGACGCCGTGGAGCTGTACCCTCACTGCTCACCGAGCAGGAGCGGGACGCGATGCCTGGGTTGAAACTGGTGATTGCCCAGGCTTGAATAGCCTGGGTAACCTCTACTACTATGCGTTGGACCGAGGAAGCTGGTGAGGAGGTGATTAATCGAAGCTTCGACGCGCGTGAGGCGTTCCTCTAGCGCGGGGTGCGCTCTTCGCTAGGGAGAGTTTGGTTAGCGGGCAAGAGAACCTGAGGTGCCCCAGGAGCCTCAAGAGCTTCTGGAGTAGAGTGGCACCAGGTTCCGAGTGCTGGAGTACACATGGGCTGCTTGAACCGCGGTTTAATGGGAGTGGACTTAGCGCGAGGACTAAGCTTGGACGTAGCTTGGCGTAGCCGCCGGACAGAGGAGGCAATACCGGATGGCCTTGCAGTACACTGTTGTTGGGGTTGAAGTCGCTTATTTAAGAGTTCGAGTTGTTTAGTTAAAAGAGAATTTTGCTTTTGAAGTGCCGCAACTTGCTGGCGAAGGGCCGCAAGTTCGGGAGAAGGAGGATCGACAGAAGGGGGTGAGAGAGGCTTAGAAGCAGCTTTCCCTGCCCAACTGCTCACCTGAGGTACCGCCGCTGGTGCTTCGAGCGGTGGGAATGCTTGAGAGTCGGCGTGGAGTGGTGGAGCCGAATGATGCAGGTTGTGCTGCTGTCTGGCTGTGACGAACATGAGGTGGTCCCTCGAGGAGATGTTGAGGGCTGCTTGCGTTTCCGATATTTTCGGTATTTTGCCGTGCAGCCACTGGTCCCAGTCTCATGGGCGCCGTGGCAGAGGAGGCACTTGGGGTGGCAGTCGTGGGCATTGAGACCTGCAGGTGCGGGGGTTCCACATTTGGCACACTGGTTGGAGCGGGGTGAGGACACTGAGGTGGTCGATGACCGATGGTACCGCACTTGGTGCAACAGGGACCGTTTTCTTGTAGGCGCGGATATACGTCGCCACGCAGTGGTAGAAGAGGAAGCGGGGTAACTTCGTGCCCTCGAAAGTCACCACCGCCGCCGCGGAATCTCCGAGTTTGCGGACCGCAAGGATAGTACCTTGAGGCCAATACAGTTCAGACTTTCTTTTCCGGGCTTTCAGCAGGGTTTACATTGATGACGCCCTTGCATGTATCCCCTGGTGCCTTGGCGTGGCCTCGAACGGGCAGCTGCTGATCCCCCACTTGCAGCTGGAAGTCCCCGAGGAGTCGCTGTGCCATAGGCAAAATGGTGGTGCTACAGACCAAGATGTTCTGTTCCCAGATTGGCCACACTTGAATTTGCGTGGTAGTCCGGTCGCCGAGGTAGCTGCGGATGGCGTCGCCCGCGCGATCGGCCGGGACAAATGTGCGTAGCTCGCAGGGAACGCGAGGTTTAACTACGATGTAGTCGTCGCGAGAGAGGCGAGGAGTTTGACGCGGACGCCACTTGCGTTGCTTCGCTGGCTGCGAGGACGGAGCAGAGGTAGGCACACACCGGAGGGATGGCGCGCCGGCGTTCCTTGCAAGGCTGGGGAATGGTGGCCGCCGTGGCGTCTCGTTGTTGTTGAGACGCAGACTTCGATTTCGCTTGCTTGCGTTGCCACAGTTCACCATGTCGTCGAGGTATTCATCTTCTGATGGCATAGTGTTTCGGAGGATGAAATCTCCATGGACAGCATTTGGCTTGAGGTAGGATCATAGCCCGTAACCACGTTAGCGGCCGCCATCGCCGGGCTGAGAGCCCTTAGCGAGGCGGCGTTGTAGCCGGGAGTGAAGGACGTCCCTCAAGTTGTCAAAACTGGACCCACCTGGACGAAGGTGTTGTCTAGGCGAAGCGGAGAACTTGGCGGTGACGATAAATCCAAGTTTCAGGGGTACCAAGGTGGATGTCCGCAGAAATAGCAGAAAATCTACGGAGGCGATGTGGAGTGCGTCCGTCACCATCGAGCGCTCGCAGCGCCCCCTGCAACCTGCGTCTCTCTGTTTCATGACGGAGGGAAAGGACGCACTGAAACGCATGCTTAAAGCAACGCAGGGAGACGCGAGTCTGCGAGTTACATGGCAGGACCGGCGCCTGGCGGGCAACGCCGACGTGACGCGACGACATGAACGCCGGTGAGCACGCGCACCGCGTCGCTTCGAGTGTATTGGCGCCTTGCGGGGCATGTAGTCATGTTCTCACATGACACGCATCTCATGATTATCATGTTGCACCAGTCGTACCTTCGTCCATTCACGTACTGTAATACCAAATTTGGTATATGGAACGCTAGCGAAACGGCCACGAGCGGCGTCGTGAGCGTGGCGTGTAGTCAGGTTACATGACACACGTCTGATTTTGATGTTAGGGTATGTCGGTTGTGTTCGCCATGCAATCATGTCATAGCATACCAGTTTTGCGATGCCATGTGAACGAAAAGCCACAAGCGACCGGATTATGAATGTAAATTATGACATTCATATTATACATGTCATGATTTTCATGTTGGACTAAATAGTATGTTCTTCATACAGTCTTGTTATGCCATACGAAGTTTGGTATCAATACCATTATCGAAACGACCAGGGAGCTAAAAGCCGTAGGCGGCTAGATCGATAGATAGATAGATAGATAGATAGATAGATAGATAGATAGATAATATAGATAGATAGATAGATGATACGCTCAAAGTCGCCGAAGTTCGCTAAGAAATGCTTCGCATTTAATAAATCTAAGGTCCTCCTCTAACCTCACTCTTTGTAATTAAAAAAGTTTATTCCATGTGGGACGCAACACAACCTACGAAACGAGCGTCTATTCACAAAGCCCTCTCTCTCACCCAAAAATTTGCGTCAAATCACAATTGTCCATTTCTGAGATGCCGAGTACCATTCGCAGATTCAGATCGG